>VXBT01006269.1:1592108-1831092 GCA_013400235.1 Oriolus oriolus | reverse complement strand
CCTCTCGTCTCGGCGGCACCGGGGCCGGGCAGCGCTGCCTCCGGCGGGGCCGCTGCCCGCGGGTTTGCACATCGTGGGGAAAACCCTCCTTCCGCACAGCCCCGAGTGGAATGCTCGCCTCGAGTTGATGCTGTCCCAGCTATCCTCGAAAGTTATGGGAGAGGGCACGCGGCGTGGCGGAGCCGCCGGGATGAGTTGGGATGCGCCGAGGGGCAGCCGCAGTGCCCAACAGGGGTGCAGAGGGCCTGGTGTGTGACACACAGGTGAAAGACCTCACATGTATGGAGATTCACAGGCATGCACGGCACGCTTTTAAACCTCGTAGTATATGGAAAAGCAGTTCCAAAAGAATCGCTGAAAGCTTTGGCATCTGTTAGTCCAAAAATAGCAAGTAAAAATTTTTTCCTGGTTAGAAGAAAATCTCACTAGTACGTGATCCAGTTATTTGTAGAGAAGGTATGTGTAAGAGAACCTAAGATATGGTACTTGTAAGAGAACCTAAGTGAAGAGTGAGCAAGAGTTCAGGCAGGATTTCCCAGTTTAATGAGAGAAAGTGAGAGATCATGGAAACAGGGTGAGAAAAACTGACACAATGCAAATGAGAGACAGTGGGTACACTGGAGTGAAGAGACTGCAGGAACCAGGGTGCAAAATAAATCCTCATATATGGTACTGAGACAAGAATCAAAAGGTAGAGCTCTGTCTAAGAATCAGAGACAAGTACTGGAGAAGCAGAACTTCAGAAATGAAGGTGGCAGGAGTTTTTCTGGATTTTGAACTTGGAGGTTTCTGAGCAGAGGAGCTCAGAAGAACGAGTAAATCATTGGATAACGCTCAGATTTTACTTAACAGATTGGCTGTGGCTGAAGACAGTGCTGTAGTTGCAGAAGGAACCTCTTCCTGTGGTGGTACAGAAAACAGTCTTTGCAGCTAAATGTGTTGCTGTGGTGTCCTGAAAAAACCCATAGCCAGGTCTCTTAATACAGATTTTCTTCCAGGTTGGCAATTCCTTTTTCCAGTGTAGAATGAGGACCTCCAAAATTAGTTGACTCTGTCAAACTTGTAAGTTCGTCCTTTCCAGGACAGCAGCTTACACAGGCACCTTGCTCTCTCCTAATGAGATATAATTGTTCGATTTTTTGAGGGCTAATCCAGAGTCCTGGGCTAGTCAGAGTTCTTGGGTTTAATTAATTGTAATGGGGTGAAGCATAAAGTCTGTACTACACTGTGATTCAGAGCAGATGATGCAGTAATGTTCTTAAATACTACAAAACTCTGTGACAGAACACTGCAAAGCAGCATGAGACAGGAACTGAGCATCATGGCAGACAAGAGGTCCTCTCCAAACCCAGCAGAATTTGCGGTCTCCAAAGAGATTTCTATTCTCCATGCAAACATGATTTCATCATTTAAACCATGACCCTGTCTGCTGATGTGTTTTAATTGCTTTGTTATGTGGAGAAACACCCGGAGCACCTCTTGTGAGAGCCAGTTTTACCTCCTGAGTACAAGATATGTTACTTTTCTGTTGAAATAGAAAGTAAATCCCAATAAAATGTAATCACTCTATAATGCCTGTTGCTTGCAGACAACCTGAACCGCCTATCCAGACTCCTTTCTAATTAGTGATTGAGACTGCAAATGCTACGTGGTTTTTGAGACTTGGCTAACATGTGAGTGGCTGCACTGCATCTGTCCAGAAGGTCTGTGTAGTTCGGTGTCATTTCTCTTCAGTGGCAAGTCCCAAATATCCAAGGGAAGATCCAGCACTCTGCCACTCTCCATCCCCCTGGGAGCTCAGGGATGTCCTGACCCAAGCTTGACCTCTCAGTGTTCAGTACATCTCACTAGCCCCTTCCATGACTGTCCAGTCTCTAACTGAACCCACATACACTTCTAAAATTCATGGTACCCTGTTGCAGATGCTCTGATCCTCGTTTACATGGAAAATCTCTTCCTTTCATTTGTTTTTCAATGCGCTGCCTGTTTTCATCCATCAGCCTGTATTTCTCGCGTTGAGAGAAGCAGTGGACAATCAGCTCCTCTCCATGCTGCTCACATTTCAGCTGTCATTCCCCTGCCTGGGTTACTGCTTTTTCAGGCTGAAAAGGCTGAGTCCTAGTTGTTCCATTAATGGAAACCAACTCCTGCTTCTGATTACCCTTTTCTTTCCCAGTTTTGAATTTACCCAGTTTTGTTGCACCTCTTCTGAAGTGAGGGACCAGAACTGTACTTGGTACTCAAGAAGCAGTAAAATCACTGGCATTAATCATGGTCCCCTCCTAGGTGTGGTACTGCAGAACTTAAAATACTATCCTAGTCAGGGTCAAGTCTTTCTATGAAATCTGTGAATTGTTGCATAGAAAGTTTCTATTTGAAGATCACATCTATCTTTCCATGATTCTCCTTTCCTGAATTCTTAGTGAAAACACGGAATGGTTTCAGCAAAGCTGCTAGATAAACTGGGGCTAAAGGAATAAAAAAAAATTTAAAAAATATTGCCAGTTCTTTAATTATTTTCAGGCCTGAGCTTACATCCACTTAAATCAAGAGTGACAGACTTGGTCTCCTACTCTGCAACTAGAAGTGATTTAGAATTAAAAAGAACCAGTATTTATCTACAAATTAAAGCTATAATTACAACTTGAAAGTGTTTTTTATGCATATCGAGCTGCACTGTATCTGACTGCTGAGATACTGTTCTTCTGTGTCTCTTTAAGATTAGTAGTATCTCAGTTTCATACACAGCAATAAGTACATGTTCCAAATCATTAATTATTTCTTGTCCCTAGGCTTGCACAATTTTGTCTAGCATAGACATTTACAAGATAATACACCAGTCTTCAAACAAAATTCATGACTTGGCTCACCATTGCTTTGGAGAGATACAAAAACTGCAGTGCTCATACTTCAAAACACTAAAATGAAGTAGATGATAGCATTAGCTCAATAGATTACTGGTAGCCATAGTTTTAAATAAAGCAATCTAATATCTGGCACGGGCAAATGCAATGATTTGGGGTTTTTTTTTCATTTTCTCAGAGGTGCCAAGCTACTGTTCAAGGGCCAGATACTTCCTAAAATGAATTCTGATTCTCAGCTGGCATAATGTGCACGTGGAGCTAATGAACCTCTGCTCACTGCTGCATTCTGCAGCTTTTCCAAACGGGAGAGGCCTGGGAAGGAACAGGTATGTTGGCAGGTTGGAAGTGAGTGATTTGCACAGTAGTCCATAATGCCAAAACAACCATGGAACCTTTAAGACAGTCTCTCCTTCACGGAGAAAAGTCATACTTAAAAGTCTAGGAGGGAGAAGAAACCTCCCCAAATGCAGTTATTAAGCTTTACTCACTTCTTGTCCTCTTGTTGGTTATATATGTGCTTCCACAGGACTGAGGCTGTGTATGGGTGACGTAAAACCAGATTTTCAGATGTTCTACTGAAAGGTTACTGGCGCTTAACACCAGCGGTGTTCCGAGGCTCTGTTAAACATGAGCGGGGTAGAAATCGTGTGAACTGACGTCATTTATAGAAACAGTTGCTCTTTCAGCCTGACACAGGGCACTGTTCAGTGAGACCTGAGGCAGCGCTGCCCTTTTGAGGACTTCAATTCAACTCTGGGGACGATTGCCTGCGCGCCCGGGAAAACTGCCAGGCCAGGCTGTTGCACAAAAAGCTGTGCAACAGGAGCTGGCTGGGACACTCATGGAGCGCCCTGTGCTGGCAGGAGAAACCAGTCACTGGAGGAGAGGTTGCAGAACAAACTGGTCCCCAGTAACCACAATGGAATTTCCCAGTGCAGCAGAGCTACAAGAAGACAGACAGGCAGTCTGGCTACTGCCTTGTGCTGGCGTGTGTTAGCATCAGCTCCTGCTGCTGATGGGTACATTCAAACCAAAAATGATTCCATTAAAGTTTTCTCTGGGTCTCAGTGGAATTAGAATTTAGATCCTTCATGGGAATTCTGAGTATCTTTTGAACTGGCTGAATAAAGGGTCAAGTGCTGCCCCCTGCACATTTCCACACTGCAGACCAGAAGTGAAAAGAAATCATGACTTTACTGTCACAGGGAGGCCCCAGCATTCAGCCATTTTTTCAAAAATTTAAAACAATGTTATTAGAGGAAAGGAGAAGAGGAACTGAGATTGTTTACAACCTCTGGTGAGTTTTTGGACCAATTTCTCCCAAGGCTCTTCAGGAATATAGGTACTTCCTTGGCATTGGAACTCTCTTTCCCAACCAGGAGGAGTGGAAGATCATAAAAATACAGGAAGCCTTGCAGGAACCACGACATATGTACTAATTTTTCTCAAAAGGGCTTCAGAGGTTTTTGGCTTGCCTGGCAGAGGATTAAGAATCTGCTGAATGAAAAACAATAATGGACTTATTACAGCATTATCAAGAACTGAATTGGGAAGAATTTGTAAGGTAGTTTCAAACTTCCTCAGTACAGGGCAGTAGGAGCACATGGCTGATTCTGGCAGGGTGTGGAAGCAGATCAGCTTCTCCCTCTACCATCTTTAAAGGTGCCACATAAATGACAGCAAACTAAAGAGCCTGCAAAAGCTGGCATCTCCTCACTGCAAAGCGTTTGATAGAGATCAATTTGGGGTTTTTATTTTTTGCTTATTTGAGTTATACTTTTTAAATTCTGCTTAGCTAATCAGGTGGTAATAAAACTAAGAGCCCTGCATTTTGCAAGCTTTTATTAAATTTTGAAAAACTCAGGGGAATATCTACATAAGCAAGAGTTAGCAGATTGTGAGCTATGCAGATTTAAGTAGGAAAAAAATATGCTCATGTCTTTAATATGTGATGAATACTGCTTTATATTTGAAACCTTGTCCCCAGTGGAACCCATTACAATAATGTTTATACAGGTTTATGCTATAAATGCACGATATTTTCCCTACAGCAGAATATGTTGGAATTTACTCCTGATTAAAAAAAAGTGTGAATGGGTGATACCCCGTAATTTGGATTGCTATAGGCACAATTATGCCCTTTTATTAACAAATGAAGCAATGAAAAATACGATTTGCTAACATAAAAAGGACTTTATACAGCAGGCAGAATTGATAGGAGGTGCGCCCTAAATCTCCTGCACCACGTGTGAGCTGGAAGCCAGCCAAGTCCTACAGAATTCAGGGAAACTGGATCTTCAGGTGCCAGTCTCACACAAAGCCTGGACAGAGGTGCTGACTGTCGTGGGAAGAAGCGGGAAGATGACGGTGATGGATCAGCACACAATTAAACAGCAGGAAGAAGTGATGTCACAGCAATATTTTGGCCGCACGAGTGTCAAGTAGCATTTGTCCTGTAACAGGCCCAGCCAGATGACACAGGATCTACATCCGTGGTTTTCTCTATGAGAAAAACCATTGCATCAGCACAGGAGCATCCATGTACTTTAAAATAAACTGCCTGAAGAGAGCAGCACAGGGCCCTTCTCTCCTGCTCCTCTTGCTACTGCCCACCCCCTGACAGAGGACGTCATTTACTTCATGCTGTGGAGTGACAAGGGACAAGGACAGGAGCTGGAGAGGACTCTTCCAAAGATAGGTCACCTCTTCCACACCTCATCATGGTGTGAAGTGCAGACACAAGGAAAGCCTCTCCCATCACACAGCATGGGATAAGATTGCCACCAAGCGTGTTTTAAGCCACAGAGCCTTTTGAAGATTTGGGCAGTGATGTGGGAACTTCATCCCTCAGCCTGGAGTGAACGGGCTGACAGTACACAGTGCTGTGACATGAGAACACAGCAAAACTCTGGCGTACACGTGGATCTCTTGTATAAGCCCCATTACTTTTCTTTGTTGAAAGGGAGTTATATTATTTCTTGTTGCATCCTTGGGGCTGAGGAGACGAAAACCATTTCTCACTTTGTATGGAACAATGAGGCCCTGTTCTCACTTGGGGTCTTAAACTCCTTAATGTAATTTAGGGGGGAAAAAAAAGTTGAGCATTACAGAATGAAATAGAAATGCTAAACTTCATTATTTAACTTCTCTTTCATGAGTGAAACTCATTTACAGGGAAAGGTGCTAACCTGACTTGCATGACTTCATATACAGTTTCTCCTTGGCCTCTTCTACATCTGCCATCAGCTGTGCCCTATTTGTAGACTTCATTGATGAAACAGATCAGTAAGGTACAATTCCTTTAAAAATAGAAAATTCATAGATTTTCCTTTTCTTCCTTAAACCCACCATCTAAAACCTCATCTCACAGCCTGTGTCTGTGCACTACTCGTTTCTATAATATATTTTGACATCCTGTTTTTGTAAGAGGCTGAATTCTCAGTTGTTGCCTTGGTGTAAATCCATAGGTTTTCCCATGCCAAACAGGAGCCAAGGCTCTGTGTAAAGATAAGTTTTTCAGTCTTAGAGAAGACTTCAGGGAAATGCCGCTGTTACTCATTGAAATTATTCTTTGCTCTGTGAATAAAGCCAGTAACTTAATTCGGATTATCTGAGGAGTGAAATATGATTCAATTTGAGTAAGCATGGCTGTGCGTAGACATTAGTGGAAGAGTAAATTCAGCAGCAAATAATAAAGAGAGACTACAGCCAGTTTCCATTTGGAAATGTTTGATTTCTGAAGAAGAACGAGGTAATCTCACAGCACCACCATCAGATAATTGTGTTTTCCTTTCTTTAGATGGTTGCGTTGGTCTGATCTGGGTTTCCCGTCGGGAGCCGGGTGCTGGGGGAGATGCGCAGGTGCCCCGAGGTTTCCCCGCGGGGCCGCGTGTGGGGTCAGCGCCGCTGCCCCGTGCAGTGACGCAGCAGTTGTGCAGCACCCGGTGCTGCTACCTGGGCCAGGCTGCACTGCAGGGGACAGACAGAATCCTGCCGCTCACACTTAGCGTCAGGCAAAACCACTTCAAAGTAGATTTTTTTTCTCCCTAACCCTGAATAGCCACTACAGTGATATGTATATCTGCATACACAAAAGAGTTTGTTCTTATAAAAAATCTAAAGCAAATGCAGAACCCTGCCAGGATTATACATTTCATTTCCCCGCATACAAATGAGGAACTAATTTAGTCTGGGCTGTTCATGCATTTTGCTTTTAACAAACATCCATATGCCAAATAGACCTTTCACATACTTCCCTGCTGGAGTTTTTTTTCCTTTCAACTTGGTAGGGAACATTTGTGATCCTTATTCTACCAAATATATCTAAGGAATATATTTTGCTCAAGGCCTTCTATTTTATAATTTAAGAGAAACAAAATCAATTCATGGCTCTGGCAGTCTCGCTATTATGACAAGCATACATCTGTGCAAAAATACCCCAATCCCTAATTAATTACAGAATGTTATTAATATTTTAAAATTTAACATTGGTTAATTTATTTAATTTTATAAACACAGCCATCTGAAGTTACTTTTTATGGACCACTTTCTCATCTTTTGCCTGCAGTTTTGAAATCTGGGTAGTTTAGCATAGATACAGAGATACTTGCATGTATCAAGATTATTTTCTGTTCAGATGGTTCCCAGTCCTTTATGTAATGACTTCAATAACTGAGGCTTGACACTTCACTCCTGACTCATGCAGCACTGATGAGCAGTGTTAATGGAAGTTTTTTCCAATTAGAGGAAACAGGCTGAGAGTCATGTTCTTTAAAATTAATACCTTTTATGAATATATAATGCCAAAATCACCCCAGATCATATTTCTCATTTACCAGAGCACATCAAGTTGAGTTTAATTTTAAGTCAGCTTAGAAAATACTTCACAAAAATATGCCCTGTCGGAGTTAAAATGGCTCATTGCTGAAAGAGATTTATTTATTGATCTGGTAAAGAGCTGCACATAAACTTACTATCAACTTTAATCAGATGAGGACAATTATTTTTTACGACTAATTAGTGGAGCTAATAAAAAAAATCTTAGCAGGTATAAACTTCTGTAAGGCATTTATACTTGCTTGAAAGACAGGGATCAGTCTTGATTTGAACAAGACTGAGATAAATCCTCAAATAATCACTGTTTCTACTGCAACAGCAACAAGTCTTCTAGCAGCTATTCAGCCTTTTCCTATGCACATTCAGTATTTATAGTGGACGTACATAGTCCATCAGGTTCATTTGCAATCTTTAAACTATCCTCTCATACTTTTCTATGATCCTATCAAAACTACAAATTAAAAGGCAAACAGTTAAAACCTTGCTTTTCTCTGTATTTGTTATTCAAATTGCTCTCACCCAGTTTGGTCCTGAAGAAGTATCTTTGATACCTGTGGTGTGACATGGGCATTGTACCGGGCAGCCAAAGGGAGCAAGTGGTTCTCATTCACAGATAATACAATGGCAGCACTTTTTGTGGCCTGTAACTACATCTGCACTGCTCAACTGAACCATCCACATTTATACTCAGCTAAAGAAAAGCACATTTGGCCAAAAATAAGATAAGGTTTTAATTGGTATCCTCGTGCGCCAATGTAAACACCAATCCTCGGTAGAAGTACTCTTCTGAAGCAGTACTGTGAGCTCTGTTCTACAACTTGGTAGCCTTATTTGGTTTTTATCTACATTTTTGTGTGTTTTTTCACACATAAGGTCACAAATCAGAAACCTCAGCTGAGGTTTCTCTATATAGAGAGATATATGTGATATTACAGAAGCATCTGAGTACCTGTGGTGACTGAATGACTCCTAATTTCCAAAACTCAGTTCTATTCTACCTTGTTCAGCCTCAGTTTCAAATACTACAGAAATTAAAGTGAGCCAATGTTTGCATGGATTTTACAAACTTATCATATACATCCAGCAGTGCTGTAGAGATGTTGGAAAAAAACCCCAAGAAAACACCACCCCAGCAAAACCAAACACTGAAGAGACAAGAGGCAGGCTTTAGTGGCTAATAGCACAAAACACCTTTTTCCTGGGTTTATGCATTGCCAGGATGGTATGACCAGACAGGTAGATCAAGAAGCAAAATAGAAGGAAGCATCATGCTCTTACCACACCTCACCAACCTCTAATCATAGACTACAACAACAATTTTGGAAGATAATTAATTCCAAATACAGCCTATAGCTCATGTGAGCATCACAGACCAGAGGCAATGTTTGTTATGAGAAACTTCCAGAACAGGTTAAAATGGGGTTTCGGCCCCAAGACCTTCAGTTTTGCTTACACCTTCATTGCCCTTGAGCCAAGTTACTAAGCCCTGGCAAGTAAAAGATGCTTGTGCAGAGCATGACCTTATTTAGTTGGGGTAGCATTTCATTTTTTTCATGGCCTTCATTACTGTAATATCATACACAGGGTTTTTCCTTTGTTTGCCATGCAACTTATTCCCCTAAGATTAGCCTTTTTCTAGTCAAGCAGTTTAAAGCTAATCACAGTTGTTATTTTAATCTGTGCTCACCGTTAAGAATGCTCGCAGAGCTATTTTGCTTGTTAGCAATTAAGGCTTCCCAATGGAAGTTCATGATTACAGCAAAAGCAACCTGTTTAGTACTTGGCACCTCTTTAGCACACAGGCATTAAAACCAGGAGCACAGAAGCATGCTAATGCTGCTGATGAAAGCAGAGCAGATCTATTTAACAAAGTCTGTTCTGAATATAGAGCATTGCAGAAATGCATACGATCCTCACGTGCATTTTTGGTCCCTCCCCTCTGTGTTTTACATTACTGTCATAAGGTAAGGAAGTGCTGTTGGACCTTCATTAATTTATTACATATTAGTCATGTCTGAACTGCAGCATATCCTCATGCTTTCACCAAGGCAGGCTGAAGTGTTGGTCCCGGTTCCAGCAGCATTACTAATAAAATTCTCTGGACAGGTCTCAAGACCGGGGTCTGACCTTTGCTTATTCAGGCAAGCACCCTATGCTGAATTATGACCTCTTTCTTCTGTTAAGAGAATTAGTAATTGCTGCCACTGATCTGCGTGTCAAGACTTAAAAATTATTATCTACCATCAAGTCAATTAGCAAAGACTGCAGGAGCAAATTTTTGCTTCTCATGTTGATTTTCCATGTGATTCTGCCATAAAAATTATACATAGGAATGCCCATTGGCTGAACTAAAGCATTAAATGACTAGGTAAGAAACAACATTGCCGGGGGATTTCCCCTCCTCTGACCCAATTCTGTCCTGTTTAAAGTTCTTTCCAGACAGAATAGGGCAGAGAAACCCAAAATAATATATATATATTTTTTTAGCTGATATGTGGAGGTGCACAACCACTCTTGTGCGTCACCTCCTGTGGTAAATGTTGATGATTTACATTGATGGGGGTGAAATTTGTCTCAAGTTGGGTAAATGTGTTTTGTTCCAACCTGAGAAACAGGGGAACCCCTGACAAGTGGTCAGTGTGTTAATAAAGACTGCACCTTCACAAAGTAGTGAGGTACCTCCACTTGTTGTGGTCAAGGTGTTAAGAACACGGCATCTGAAGCTGGGCTAGAGGTCTGCTGTAGTGGAAAGCAATAAAATGTGGCCTAACCATAGCCAGTCCCCCTGGGACGGCAATTGCAGCAATAAATGTTCCACAGCAGATGCTAGTGCCGTGGATAAACAGTCATCCTCTAATCTGAAAAGACATTTTGGCCCCCACATGGCTTTTAGGGTCCCATTGTAGGTGTGGAAATGTAAAGGAAATGTAAAATTGATATGCACACCATGGCATTGGGTTTAGTCTCCTCTGCCTCGGCCTGGGTGCTATAAATCTGTCCTGGCTGCGAGTGAGGCTGGAGGAGCCAAACGGGCAGCATTTGTGTGTGTCAGTTTTATGGGCTCACCCCGAGTGCAGTGGGGTTATCGGTCAATGTCAGGTTCAGTGCCCAGTGACCCACTGGGTTCGGATCACGGCAGTCACAAATCAAGAGCATAATGAAGGCTGAGGAGAGGGCTCTGCTGATTTATTAGGACATCTGTCTGGCTGTAGACAGCCCAGCGCTGCCCCTGTGTAGTGCCAGCTATTAGCATAATCCTCACCATGGAACTTCTCAGAGATTTAAAAGAGAGGAATAAAGTGTTCAAAGAAGACCAGCTAAACCACAAGGGCTTTTCTTGTAGTGCTCGTTACCAGTCTTAACTTTTTATGCCAACACTCCATAAAAATAATAATAAAAATTAATAATGTTAAAAATAAATGAATGTTTTTAGTCTTCCTAAACCACTGAATTTTCAGGACACATCTGTATGTCTGTTTATAGTAAAGTCACTACCCCTGCTACTTTTCAAAGACTTCTTAATATTTTAATTTTTTATTATTCATTTATATTTAACCACAGAAGTGTCATCTGCATATAATGTTATCACCTTCATTCTTACAAAATTAGTCTCCTGAATTCTGTAATGTTTAATGAAAACTTCATTTTTTTTCTGCCAATTATTTTGGCTACTTTTTAGGAAAAGCAGAAATTAAGCACAAACTTTCTGGGTTTGTCTGTAAGAGTCAATATCATAATGCTGTATGCTGTAAATGCTGTGATACTACTCTATATTGTATAGGTCAAAAAGTTTGTGAGGTGCAGAAGTAGCTCTTTTTTTGTACATTAGATGTACACAGGCATTCACCTGAAAAATCAGACAGCTCATTATTTCTCCCCTAATCAGAACAAAGGTGAAATAGGTTTCAGTCTATGAAGATTAAATTATTCCCTGAAGATTCTTTTGTATTTGACTGTATATTTTAAAAGACTGATGCTGTTCATATGTCTTTAGAAAAAAAAAGTTAAATATTGCATTAAAAAAAAAATTGCTCCAAATTTTGAAGGAATGTTATCACTGGTATTATTCCAGTTCCTTTGTATCAAATGCTGTGTTAGATAGGATTTGAGCAAATTCTACCAAATTTGCTGTAGGCAGGGTAGAAACACCCCACCAGCATGTGGCAATCCCTGCTTTAAACCAGGGTGAAGTCTGGGCAACATGAACAGAGTAGAAAAAGAAAACCTGGGCTATCAAGAGCATTGCAAAATTGTAAACCCGGGTTTATCTTAGTTTCAAAACTCTCAGTTGGTCATGCTGCTATGGTGGTTTTTTGGCTAGATTCTGTGTGCCATTCAGTGAGAACACTCACATTCAAGGATATAGGACAATTGCTGAAATTCAGTCCAATTAAAAGAATCTGAGGTAGAGTTAGCATCCGCTGCCTGGAAACTTTAGCATGAAGAAACCTGTGCATGTGTGTAACTGCCCTGATTAACAAAGGCACGATGCGACTCGTGTGTGCTACCCCACTTCTTTCATGAGGTAAGATTTGGCAGTCTGCAAAGAATTTAAAAATGGAGAAACTGAATACCCAATCATTCCTTTGAACTCAAAAATGGAAACTATGGATTGCAGTAACTTTTCCAAAATAGCAACATAAATAAATATGTGTGTCCACAGTACTTGCCTCCATAAATTCCAGCGTTGTTCTTCCAGCTGAGTCACTAAATGCTCTATGTATTTGTTGGAGTCCATATATTCCTAATTAAAAAAAAAAAAAAATTAGTTTTTCAATGTTCAAAGCATTTGTAAAATTTTGAGTAAAAACCAGTCAGTAAAATTTTGAGTAAAAACTCCAGTTTGTGGAGAGCACTTTGATTTTGCTCCTGATGTATCCCATGTACATAGAAATCACAGTGATGTAAAAATCTAGATTAAATCCACATTTGGATTAATATTGTGTGAACAGGGCTCTTCAGAGATTATTTGAGGGGAAGGCACTGAGGATACACAAGCAGCACAAATAAATTAACGTACTTATAAATTCATATCCATATTCCAAGCCCAGAATAATGTTCCCTGGATCCAGACTGAAAAATAACTTCCCAGCAGTGCAGTCACTGTTTTGGTGCACATTTTGTTTACTTTAGATATAAATCAAAGTGAACTGAATATTTGACTCAAATATTTATTTCATGGACAGTATGAAAAATACTATAGCATGTACCCTATTTGAAAATGAAGCTATAACTCAGCCTCTATATTATTTTCCAGTCCAACTTTTGCAGATGCAATAACTTGCAATATCAGCTCTATGAAAGCTCCTGTACTTGTGTCTAGACAGAGTTTCTGATAAATAATCTTGACCAGATGAACAATTGTGATTTTTTCCTCTTGAAACCTATTCTTTAAACTCAATGCAAAGAGTTGATGTTTATTCTCAGCAGAGAAGTCTGTCACTAATAGAAATACACCACCTCATTTCCAGGAGGAAGGCAACATCAGTGTTATTTATATCAAATATTTCAGAATGAGCCCACAGAATAATGTGATATAATATGATATATTTGTATGACAGCAGTACCAACAGTCACATTACTATTATTCTGAAAGCCTATCAGTAATAATGTAACTTTCCTGAAATTTCTCACCAAAGCAAAAATATGTCTCAAAGCTCATACTTCAGGAAATAGCAAGTATTGGAGTACTACATGGAAAAGAATCCATCTTCACTTTCTGGAGACAAAAGCTCCACTTTTATAGCTTCACTGTTTTACCTTTGGACTCATCACAGAACCACTTCATGGGGTTCTTATTTGTATTAGAAGTTGTTTCTTTACTATTATTATTTCTTATGTGTACAAATATGGATTTTTGTTGTAAAGTAGTGGTTTCTTCTGAGCCATTTATCTTCATGGCCAGGAATATGAGACAGCCACTACAGGGACAGTACATCATCATGTCTTCTCAAGGTGAAGATAAATGTTAGCCAATTTTAATGCTCATAATTTATGTATAAATGTACATCTTTATTTTTCAGGCCTGGAATTGTTCCAAATGGTTCTGTGCTTCTGTCCACAGTAATTATTTTCTTGTTCAGAGAGAGAGAGAGGGAGGGAGGGAGAGTAGTCCTGCAAGGGCACCAAGAAAGGTTCCTGGCACAGACAGGAAGCAAGAGTATGACTCTGCTCCCAAAGAGCCTCTGCAAAAGCCTCTCAGCCTCTACTGTTCAAACTGCCTGGCTTGAAAAGCTTTGGGTATTGTAAACCTTTCCATTAAACTCTGTGGTTGCCCCAAGTTTAAATATCATTCTATCTGCTGTAAATAGAAGTATCTTGTAGCTGTTTATTTCAGAACATGTTAAATAATGTAAATCCTGAGAAACACCATGAACTTCAGTGGCAATTAAGCAGGAAGCTTCTTCTAAGCTAATTCTAGTAAAATCATTCTGCAATACCCATATATTAGAGTTCAGAAAATATATACTGTACAAATATATAATGATGATTAGTTGCAGTACCAAGTTCTTTAAAACAAGTTGCCTATTTTACTTTATAGTTTTTTTACTACAACAAATCTGGCATAAATTAGTATTAATACCTTTACATCTTTTTAATGTAATATTAAACAATATTCCTGATTTATTCATCAGTGCACTTTGCCCTACAGGCAAAGATAGGATCAGCAGTTTAATTCTGCATAATTCTACCCTGATAATATAAAAACCTCATTCTGAAGAAATTTTCTTAAAAATGTTTTCTGGAAATAAGGACAATAGGGAAAAAGAAAGCACTGTGTTTATCCTATATGACTGCTGCCTTAATGTTAAGGTTTTCCTGTGGCAAATCAGAAATATTATTGTTTCTCTTCAAAAACTTGCAACCGGGAGTATGTGATCTTGTCAGCGTGCAAAAGTGATGTCAAAAAATCAACCATGATTTGATCCTGGTTAGCAGCACCTCCTTTCTTCTGGCACATTCATGTGCCAGCTGTGTCCACAGCAAACCATCTGCTTCAGACAAGGCCTCTGTCCCCAAGCCCAGGTTTCTACTCTCTTCTCTTTTCAGCTCTCCCAATAAGACAAATTCTGCCATCCCTGGATCAGGATCCAGTGTTATCATTTTGTCAGTGGGAAGCAAATAGCAAACAGTCACTTGAGATTTAGAACAACTTCGTGATTTAGAGTAAGTTGGCACATTCAGTGACAGCAGCAAATGTGAGTAAAACCCCAAAGTAATCACACTGGTTTATGGTTGGACTCAATGACCTCAAAGGTCTTTTCCAACCTAAATGATTGTCTGACTTTATGTTCAACGAGACGATGTATACAGTTCATTAAAGCACTTCACAGTGCCCAGTAGATCACATCTAGAAGGAAAATACAAGTATTTTGTAGCTTCCTTGGAGCTCTGTCATATGAATGCTTGTGCCATGCAGGCTCTGAGTAGCATGGATAACTGTGGAGTCTGAAAAATTACGTGGAGCATCATTTTCTGATGTAAGGATAAAAATCATTTAGGCAGACACAGTGGTGCTTATACTAGATACTAATGAGACAGACCAATCAAATGGGAGAGAAAGGCTGTAAAAGCACAGCGGCCCCAGGGTTTCAAAAGGGGTCACAATTCTTCCTGTTCCCCCTAGAACAATGGACACTGAGCACCTGCAGAGCAGGAGGGGGTAAAGCTGTGTAAACCCAAGTCAATATTTCTGAAATGATGCAGCATTTTTAATCTGAAGCTGGAGAATTCGAATTAGTGTATTTATGTATATTTGGTACTGTTCCGTAGCAGTTGTGCTGGTTGTAGAATTGCCATCCATGCTGTTATCACTAGACCTCAGCAGCCTGCACTGTGCTGGCTCTGCTTGGAGTCACACTCCTACCTCCAGCCATTCCTCACAACCTGCAGGATTACTGAGAAGTTCATGATTTAAACAAACGAACAAAAAATTAAAATCTTTTTCAGAATAATGAGTGAAACCTGTTCCTCTTCTTCTGAATTAGTTACCTCGCTGCCATGAGAAATTCACTCCTCCATCTATCCTCCTGTGATGGCATATAACTGCACTGTTTTAAGGAAAAAAACCTTCTGTAATATGTTCTAATGCAGTAGCAAATCTTTCTAACAGCTGCATGTATTCTGGCATGCAGGAGAAGATGGCATGCAAATGTCATATATCTGCTCATCTAATTTAGAGAGCGTTTGAGAATTGCTTTACCGAAATCATTGCTGATTTGAGTTGAAGCCCAAACCTAGAAACATACCTAAATATGTTTTTTTGACAGAACTAAATATCTCACTTTGCAATGCTTAATTGTTTTGCTAGTTTTTTAGGGTTTTATTTTTCTTTTCTTTGTTAGCTGGATGGCTGTCAGGAAAAAACAGGGAAGAGAAAGGAAATGAAGTGCCTCCACTGAGGCCCGGATCCACTGCTCGGTATTTTGGTTGGTTGCATGGGTATTTGTTCTGGCATATCCCTGTTGTTGTGCTGGGCAGGGTATCAAAAATTATCCAGCACACAGAACATTTTCCCATCCATTGTTACAGAGCAAACCCTTAGAGCAACCTTCGGCTCCCAGCACAGGAGTCCCTCACTGGAAGCTGGAGGTGATAAATCCAAAGCCAAAGAAATAGCACGTAGTCTCTGCCTCTCTTAAGGAACTTGCACAGCTTGGTATCAAAGAGAGTTTAATGAGCTTAGCGAGATGTGAAAAGGATTAAGGATACCAGCAAATCACTTGATTACGTACTTAATTCAATAGGGCTACTCACAAGCTGAGGGCTCGCCTGTGCTGCACTGGGCAGCAGGACCATGGGGTGGGACCGGCCCCTCCTGCGGCACGGACACCCCAGCTCTCCCAGACCCACACACCTCAGCCAGGCACCCGGGGACACGGCCACTGTCCCCCTGCCACCACTCTGCTGTCCTGACCCAGGTCCCAGCAAAGGGCCTCGTGCATGGCAGAGATGCCTGGGCTGTGCAGAAAACAGGGAAACTGGCACAGAGACTAGGCCGGCACTCACGTTCCTGCAGGCCAGTTTTGAAGCAGGGCTGGGAGGCAAACATATTCAGCCCTGTACAGCCCAAACCAAGTTTCCCATTCCTCCCTGGCACATCTAATTCCACTCCCAGTTTGGCTGGGACAGACTGTGCAGACAGCCCTAGCCCACTCTTCCACAACGCTACCCTTTGATTCCCTAAAATTTGTATTTGGAACCAGGCAGGAAAGCACCAGCATGGATTCAGGCTCCTGTGCTCCACAGAGGAAGACGTTGGTCACTGGGGAGCAGAGAAAAACCAAATGAACAACGGGATAAGCGCACAGACGAGTTCCTCCGAATGTCTGGAGCCGTCCAGCCCTGGAGACAGGGAGCTCCATGGAGAGCCCACAATCATCTGCTGCAGTTCAGGAAGTCACATTTTCACAGGGAAAGGTTATTAGAAACCAAACAACAACAAAGCTGTCTGCAGCCAAACAGCAGACTGTTGCAATTAGGAAATGATGTTAGCAAAGCAGCAAGGGGGACATCTAAGCTGTTACACTGAGTGTGGAGACACAAGTCATTTTTGAAGGATCTTGGAAGAGTGCCCTGGGGTAAAGCTTTAAATCTAGGGAGAGTGACTTCAGAGATTATTACAACTTCTGTAAAATATTTATTTTTGTTTTTATCCTGCTGCATAAACCTTTGATAGAAAATAGACTTTTTTCCAGCAGCCTAAGAGGACACACATATATATTTATACATATATATATTCTTGTCTAGACAATGTTTTTCATATCCAAAAGCAATATCAGTGAGAATTGAGTGAGCTTTCTGTTGCACACTAAATAGAAACCAGGTAAAAAAAAAGTAAAACCCTTTAGGATTAGTATTTTTGCAGTCCTTTCAATACCACACCTGGCTAGACTGCTCACCTTTGGTCCTAAATAGCAATGAAAGTTAAACCGTGTGGCTTAAGAAAATAATATCTTTCGAAAATGCCATTGTTGCTGTTTTATTATTTCCTACATGATTTCAACATGTTATTTTAATTGTTGGGTTTATTAACAACTGGCATGAAAGTACATTGAGAGCCTCTGCAATGGAGCAGAAGGCTGGCAAGAGCCCTCGTGCACATTACACCATTATGGAAAAAGTAGTAATGATTGTTTTAATAAATATGTTGAGCAAATTTCTTAATTGTTCAAAATCACTTAAGCCTCAGTGAACAGTTCATATTACATCTCAGCTGCCGTGATTAAAACTGATTTCCAATTCATCCGAAGCCAGTTGTTTTCATAAAAAATCAGCTGGGTTTTCCTCCTGCTGCTGCTTGGCTTCTGCTTTGCACCCTATTAACTGGCACCATCCACAGACAGCAGCAGAGTTTAATAAAGCCTGAAATAGCATAAGCTCGTTAACTGATAGACAGATTCTGCACCCTGAGCGCTCTGAGCACAGGGATGCAGGGACAGTTCTCAGAGGAATGCTATCCTCAGAGCTGCAGCTGGCACACAGAGCCCCGCTGCATTTGGGGGTTTGCCAGTTTGTCCCTAAAGAAGTTCAGTCTCTGGGATAACAGCGTGGGTACTCTGCTACTCAGTGACACTGATGTTGGTGTTCTTTCCCCACAGGGAAGAGAATGGGGAGAGAGAATGCTGCAGTTTTATGCTGTCTTCCATCAGCTTATAAAACCTTCTCTTTTCAAGTAAGGCATTTTCTAGGAGCAAATCTCCTGTCTCGGGCAGGCATGTGCAGGAGAAATGTGTGGACCAGTATTCTGCAAGAGCTCTTCCCTGGCTGACTAGGCCAGTAGACCATGAGCTGGAAGGTGAGGAACAGATTTGGTAGGAACCACCACCACCACCACCACCACCATTCAGATTTCCAGGTGCTTGACTGGTTTGGGTTGCTGCAAACAAACCAATTTTTTTCCTATGCAAATGCAGGCTATGGAAGTTTTGTCATTTCTGCTAAATATTGAGCAAATTATTCCATTTGGCTGCAGAAGAAACAGAAACTGGACATTTTGTCCACCAGGAAAATCCATGCTGGTTTCAGCTGATTTTTTCCCCCCGAAAATATAAATCAGTAAAAGCAAATGCAAAGCATTACCTGGAATTTACTAGAATCATCTTGAAATAGAAAAGGATGATATCACAGCAGGACAGTTTGCATTTATTAGTCATCCTCTAAGTTGCGGAGCTTTTAACACCCATTAAGAGCTTCATTGAGCAGCACATTCCTACAGCACTGACACGTGGATGTCCTTAATTTGGATGTGGAGCCAAAACAGTCTCTATAAAGCCTGAATATCCATGGATACCCCCGTACCCCGAGGTTCAAGCTGCGGGGCAGGGCCTGGCCCTGAGTGGCAGGCAGGATCAGGGGCTGCAGAAGGTGCAGGTGATGGTGCAGAGCATGGGCTGCGCTCACCAGCGCTTGTCCCAGAGGAAGGAAAACACCAATAACTCTTTGAGCTTCTAACATACCAAAAAAATCAATAAGACCACTGGACCAGCCAAAGATTTCAGCAGAAAATGGGAAAAATTTGCCTTTTGGCCAGGAAGAGGAATGAATATGGACAAGCAGGTTGTACCAGAGCACCCTGGCTGTCTCCTGAGCAGGTTTGGGGCTGCTCTCCCATTTACTGCAGCTTATGGAAAGTTCTTGTCCTCAGTGAGTATAAAACCCCTCTGTACAGTGAAATATAAAGCGAACGGAGAAAGTGAGGTTTAGCATAGTGGTACATGTGAGAGTTCCTGGTTGCTGGAAGTTATTGATGACTGTGTGTAAGTTAAGGAGGTGTCAGAGAGACACAAATGTTTATAGCCCAGCAATTCCACAAATGAAAAGGTAACAGTGTTATTTAAGGCAACAGGAATTTGCTATTTAGCTAAAACAGACATCCAGAGTTTCAAAAAAAAAAAAGGAGTGTAGGAAGATGTGCAGATTTTATGAGTTTGCTGCTATGCAGTGTGTATATTTACATGAAATAATTAGCTGTAGTCTTGTTTATGTCAAATCCAATTTACATTAATAAACTTCACCCAGCAAAGACTCTGATGCTGTAAGAAAATGCCCAGAAATATTAGCAGCCTTAAAAAATGCAGAGTAAATACTGGAGCATTTAATTAATCAATTTCTGACATTACCAAGTAATTACAATTTCTGAATCATTTCTTGAATGTTTTTTATGAATATAAATCAACCACAGCACATGGAAGAACTGCTGGTGAGAGGCATTTGATTTACGTAGACATATGGCACTTGCATGTGACTCCCACTGTCGAAAGAAGACAAGGAGTTACAGCAAGGATAGAAAAACATTCACAGGATCTACTGCAGAGCTGGGAAATTTGAATTCTAAGGTTATTACAGACATTTGGGATTCACAGATAAAGATGCCTCTTTCTCGGAATGTATCAGACTTTTTAACTCATTTGGAATAACCACTGTCATCTATCCAACAACAAATACCTCAGGACCTGAAGTTTTTGCTGCCATTTTCTGTGATTGCTTTGTTATCACTCGTCCTCACATTTATTCCAGCAGCTTCTGATGAGAAACAATGCACATACACATAAGTCAAGCCTATCTTCATATGGTTTTATTTCTACTTAAAAACAACCTAATAAACAAACAAACAGTAGATGCTCATTCGTTCAATCATTAAAAGTCAATAGCAAAAATTATAAAATATTCACTATATGGGATGGCCCAGTTTGGCAAGCACCTTGAAGACCATTTAGTTCTAACACCCCCTGATGTGGATAGAGACACCCTTCACTGGACCAGGTTGCTCAGAGCCCCATCCAGCCTGGCCTTGAACACTTCCAGGGATGGGGCAGCCACAGCTTCTCTGGGCAACCTGTGCCAGTGCCTCCTAATATCAAACCTCAACCTACTCTCTTTCAGTCTGAATCTACTCCCCCTTGTCCTGTCACTCCATGCTCTTGTAAAAAATCCATCTCTGTCTTTCTTGTAGGCTCCATTCACATATATAAAATATCTAAATGTAAAGTTAAAAATCCAACACAATGTTATAGACACATCAATCTGATGGTGCTAAAATATGTCCAAACATCAGTGGACAAAACAAGGTGAGAAAAAGTACTGAGGATTTCCAGCTTCCAACCACCACTCTAAGGACAAGGGTAACCTGAAGTTTAGAAAAACCCAAATTACCAACCCTTTAGGGTTTTTATGGATGGAAAGCAGGGAATCTGGAGATGAGCAGAGAGAAGGTGATGTATGGCACCACGGGCTGGGAGCCCTTTTCCAGACAGATTTCTCTTGCTTTCTCTAACCACCCCGCTTTTGTCCACCTGCCACCACGCTCTGCTCTAACTACGAACATTTCCACACAGAAGAGGGAACTGGTTATAGCACATTTTGAAAATTAATCTCTATGTCGATGTCTCTGTTTGCAATGTCTCGCCTGTGCATATCTATAGTCAAGAAAAAATTGTCTCCGAGTTAATAATGTAGCATTGCTCAGAAAATCTCAGAAGCCGATTCCAGCACTCCACCCCTTCCTGGTATGCTGAATTTAGCGGGACTACTTACATCCATCCATCTCATCTGCATGATACATAAACACAAACACACAGAAAAATGATGGAGCACGCAAATAAATATGCTCCTGAACATCCCCTGTTAATTTTTCACTCGGTGCACAGAGAAAAAAGAAATTAATCAGAAGCTAACACACAAATATATCTCTGCATTTTCATACTTTATTACAAACAAAGCAGGAGCTGTGCTCACAGGGAGCTCTGTCAGCTCATGGTCTGCCTGAAGCCCATTTATTGTCACTGTCATTACCAGGACTTGCATCAGGTTCAGCTTTGGGTATTGACTGATTGTAGGACACAACTGTGTCTAAGGCAGGAATCAGTTGTAAATTGTTGCCCAAATCACACTTTTTCTTCAACTCACTAATTTCCGTGAGATATCCAAGAAAATAAAAACCTTCATTAATGCAACAGGACTGGCCCTGCTAATTTGAAGGTAGGCAAATTTTAAAAAAAAAACAACTCTGCAACATTCCATGTATTTTCTTGTCAGTAACTATTCAGTTCCATGTGGGAGGAAGCTGGACTGTTCCGCAAAGCAGGTTTCTCATGAGGGGCTGACAGTCCCTATGCAGGGTAGGCAGGCAGCACGATGGAACCTGACTTTCTGGGTCAGGGGATTAACCATAAGAAGTTTGGCATTTCCTAAGTGGTGTGTAGGCTAGACAGCATCATGTGATCCTGGCTGGAGATAAACTTTTAGTGTATCAGGGATTTAGTGAAAGTGGATTTAGTGGAAGGAAAATGTTTCACTGTAATGGTAAGCTATAAGCAGCGAGTTCAGTAAAGTCCCAGAAAGGAAATAAGAACTGGAACATTTGTGTCAGCAAACAGCATGCAGGCATTCAATTATGTTGTTTAGGCCTGTTGAATACTTAAGCCAAAGCAGTGCCTTTAGTTATAGACAGTAATTCCCAGTAAAATCTGGGTGGAAAAGAAAGCACAAAAGCACTGCAAGGACAATTTCTTGTTGGGCTGCAACTCCAACCCTGTCATCCCCACCAACGCTATAAAAACTCACAGCCATAGGCACCAGTCTGGGATAGTGGCAGTTTGCCTTGGCAAGATTAAAAAACCCATGGGCTAAATGGGAGATACCCATGGCACCAGGAGAGCTGTCGGGGTGCATTTCCTGGGGTGGATATGGATGCCAGTCTTTGAGTTTAGTGTGCAGGGGTAACTGAGCCTAATACAAAGCCTTTCATAAAATTGAAATTGGTAGTTTTTCCTCTTTGCTTATGTTGCAAAGAAAAACTCCCTCTTCAGATGCTGTATACTACAGTTGTATTAATAATCATAATTATCTTGTGCTTTTATAAGTGATCCGACGCACTGTTAATGCTTTGTCTCCTGCACATTTGTGACTCCAGTATGCCATGTACAATAGCTGCTAAACAACCATAATGATGCTGCTCAATTTAACAAGAATCTATTTCCTTTTCATAAAAATTAAAGTGAACCTTTAATTTCATTCAGCATTATAGAATTCACAGGTACAATGCAGTAGCAGTGAAATCAGAGCTTTAATTTAGCTCCTGGTTAACACTAATAATTTTTCTGCAGTTGAATATTGCTGCACTGAATTGCAGATCCATCTCAAGTGTTATGTGCCTAAAGATATTAGTCACAGTTATTGCAAAGCATTCTGTTTATTCAAATCAGACTGAAACAAACACAAACTATAGCATGAAAGGCTGGAAAATATTTGCTTAGATAAATATTCATTGTCGGCTGCTACACAGGATATATAGAGACAATTCACATTGCATGATAGCTTTTTGTTTTATACTCCATCTTGCCAGTTAGCATTCAAAAATATAGCTTTAAAAATGCCTCTAATTTTATGTGTGATATACAAAGTGATATACTTAGCTGTCCATGTTTCTTACACATGAATCTTTCAATCCACAGGGAACTTAATAGGAATTAACAGTGGAAATATAAGCATAAATCTTTATATTTCTGGTAATACAATTTTGTCGTTAACTGCAGCTTACTGGAAAAGTTCTTTGTGATATTTAACTGAATTACATTTTAAAGATTTTTATCATCATCAACTGGAAAATCTATGGCAACAAGTGATGAGTCCTGTTAGTGTACCCGCTGCTCTACTGCCACCATTGTGATGTTTAGACAGCGCCTCTGTCTTGGGAACCAGAGGCAGACACACAATTTCCTGCAGAAGCCTTGGCTCTCCTTGTTCTGAGACAGAGAGGGCAAATTAAAAAACCCCCCATGTATCAATCCTCTACCTAAAAGCATTTTTTTTCACATGCAGGTGACATCTCGTTTCCAGTGTGTAAGTGTGTTATGGGTCAGCTTCAGCTGGAATCATGCTGACCTTGAGGGAATTAACTGAGGCCATGTGAGTGCAAAATGAACATAGATGAGATTCAGAAAGTAATCAGGTTTTCCTCTCTATGGTTAATGGATGATTTTTAGAGTAATGAGACCAAAAGATTTTCAAACACTGGTTTGAAAAAGTGTCATTTGGGGATAGTAATTATTGTACATAAACACTCTGGAATACACTGGCCTCTTACTATTATCTAGCATTTGTTAAGCATCTCATGTTTCTGAGTATTCAAAACTAGTGGCAATAATTGATGTACAACAGAAGGGCTGAAATTCCGCATCTGAACTGTGTAGGTGCTCCATGCATGACTCACAGGCAGTTTATTGTATGATCTTCACAAAAGCTAATGATTTAGATTCCTTTCCATAAGCCTTAGGATGTTTGTGTGCATATTAGATCAGAAATACTGAGCTTATATTAAATCACAGGAGAAAAAAACCCAAACCAACAACTTCTAGAAACTTTAAAAGTTAAGAGAGGTTCCAGCCCAGAAAGTGCTTTTTTCCCTTTCAAATATTCATCATCTACACCAACATGCCCTTCATAGGTATTATTTTTGAAAGGGTTGATTAGTGTCGAAGGCTCTGCCTTGCCCCACAGCTTAGGCAGGGTGGGTCTCCCAGGCGCCCAGCTCCCATCAGAAGTCACAATAGTAGGAATTTCTCAGGTCTCACTCTTCACATAAAGAGAAGTCCACCGGGTAAGTGTGGTTTTCAGGTCTTACAGACCTCAAGAGAGCCATAAAACCGAGCTGCTGCCCCAGTGCCCGGGTAATGTTGCGTGGCTTTGCTGTGAGAAGTGCTGAGCATCTGCAGGTCTCATTGATGCTGCAGAATTAAACTTATTCAGGGGAGAAAAACCAATTTCCAAACTTTAGATACAGTCCTTAATCATTCATTTAAAAAGCATTTCCATAGCCATCAACTTGACAGTATCTAAATGAAAATACTCTGCAAATCTCTTGTTTTCCAACAGGAAATGTGTTTGGGGATTGGCATTTCACATGTATAGAGAAATTTACAGTAATCATATCCTGATGGCAAGTCTAGGAAAGGATTTACATCTAATAGGAACGATCTAATTTATCTTACATACAGTAATACCCAGTGGCTATTGTGAACATTTTATTATGAAGGAAATTAAAGACAACACAAGAAAATTAATGTTTTAAGGGAAAGTCGTATGGTCCATTTAACTCTTCTTTTGACTGTCCATGTAATGTAACAAGTTAATTTGCTTCTTTTCATATGCTTGAGTAACAGAAATAACACTTTTCATAAATCAGCTACAAAAGCTTTAAGAAAAGCAAGCTAGTCGGTATAAAGCCTTTGAATTACTTCAATATAAATGCATACCATGAGTACTTCTGCAATTTCTCTCTTGAAGAAAAAGCCCTTACGCTTAATAAAAACCTTCCTCCTCTTCTTCTTTCCAACTTTTTTCAGTTTAGACCAAACACCTCACTACACAACAGTAATATCCCCTGTTTGTATGGGACTCAGTGGAAATCTTGTCACAAACAAGTGTCACACAGTCCCTGTTTGGATGTGGAGACAGTGGCACACTATGAAAGCAGGGCAAAGGCTCTTAGTAGGAAGGTGCCTTAACACTTCATGATCAAAGACTTGTAGGGAAGCATTCAAAAGTTTTCAGGTGAGCAGAGCCATTTCTCTTGTCTCACCCCCCTTTCTTCCAAGTACCCTTTATAACTGAGTCTTGTAAAAGAAAATTGTTCCCCTCAAAGGTTTTTGTGGTAGCAGTGGAGGGACAGAACCACAAAAGAGAAGGTCTCCATGCACCTGGGATGTGACTCAGGCCCTAGACCTGGCATCTCGATCAGTTCTCCTGCTGTAGCCTCTCCTGATGAGGATGCTCCAGGTAGGATTTCAGGCAACGCCTAATCCTGCAGTGTTTACTTAATCAAACAAATCTCAGGGCTCAGTATGGCCTGGGTCTTTCAGTCCAGCCACTTTTGCCTGTGTCACTCCAGCTGTTGAAAGGAGAAGCATAAATCACAAAGGACTCAAAACAGCACAGTGTTAGATGGAGCATTTAAACAGCTAAAGATGCAGATAGGCACCTAACGAGATTTTAATGGGAATGTGCTCATTCTGCTTCCTTGGAGATTTCTGAAATGCCTCTAGATTTCTGGTAAATTTTCAAAACTGTCTCCCCATTCCTTCCTGTGTATCCAACTGCTTTGCTTTTCTTTTTCTGAGAGGGGGAGTGTGAGGAAGCCCAGCACATAAATTCCTTTCCTTGCATTCATACTGAATAAGGTGAAGAAAAATTTCTTCTGTACATATTTGAAAGACACAATCACTTATGTGGATAGCAGAATTCCCCCTTATATTACTTTGCATTCACGCATCAGATGCCTGGGGCCAGAAGGACATGCTGAATATGAGAGTATCTCTCTGGCCACAAAGTAAATATAGTGCACAGGAGGATTAAGACAAGGCAAACGTTCAGTCTTCTGTTTCAGACTGCAGAACTTTTCAGGCTCTCCTGCAATGCCAAAAAGAAGATAAGAAGTTCTCAGAGATTATTGGATTGATCTGCATACTGGGGGAAACTGAGTCACTGAACAAGTCCCATTCCCTGAGTCACCCTGGCAGGACCATGGGTGAAAACAAGACATCCTCAGTCCTTCCAGTCCTTGAGCCTAGTTACATCCTAACCTGACATCCAAAACATGCCAAGTGAGGTTGTGCATTACACACACACACACGCACATGTACAAAAATAGCTAATTCAAAAAGTGTTTATTTAGTTCAGATCCTGTGACTTAATCTTACAGCCTTGAAAACTGGAGAGGCCCTTTCCATAAGGGAGTCACACAATCAGCTCCAGAGACATCTCAGGCACAAGTGACTTTTTGCTGCTTTGGCAGATTGCATTGCCTGTGCTAATATGTATCAGCTGATAAGTCTCAAGCCACATTGAATCGTTTTATCTTTCAAATTTTGATGAAAAAGACCTTTAGATTATTTTTCTCCTAAAATGCTCCTGATTAGAGCTCTGCTTTCAAATCCAATACTAAGTTACTAATCATGGCAGAGTTTTCTGCTTTCCACAAGTCAATAATTATTCATTGAGCCATGATTAGTGCTACATGGGGAAAACCTTTGTTTTAAAAAAGGCAGCATTCAATTCTTAGCAGATATCATCATACATCATAAATGTAGCTTGGAGTTGGAATAATGTGGATACTATTCTCCTGGGAGATTGGAGGATTTCCTCCACACCTAATTTTTAATTTATAGCACTGATATGCTCTAACTGTTTTATCTGAAAAAGACATGAGGCACATATTAATATCCATCAACAGGAAATTCTTGAACATGACTGCAAACTCAGAAGTATTTACTAAGCTATAATGTTTATGGGAGCACTTATTAGTTTCACAATGATTATCTGTATGCCCTCAAAGCCTTGGGAAAGTTTTCTAGTGGATAGTACTGCAATTCCAGTGACACTTGAACACAATTCCAGCCTGGATTTCACCATTTCTACCACCAATTTACATCATTCTTTTCATCACCATGTATCAGCTCCCGGGGAGGCAATCAGATGTGGAGCCCAGCTACGCTGCTCTTCGTGCCTTGGTCATCCCAAGGTCAGAGGAAAACCTCAATCCAACAAGGCTGCAGGGACAACTGAGTTTGAGAATGAGCTCCAGGGTTAGGGCCTGTGCAAACAACGACAGGGAAAGGGATGCAGTGTGATATCAGCATCAGATACTCAGCAGGGGAGGTGCAGTGTTACTGCTATCAGTTAAGGTGATAGAGCAGCATGTGTCTGCATTGCTGAGCGTGAAGAGCAGCATCAAAGCCCTTTCTGAGCCCACTCTCTCCTTGGACCTGTGGAGCTGCTGCCTGTCCTCACACCACCACAGGCACACAAAATGCTCCCTGCTCAGTCAAGGTGTGCTACACATAGCAAAGAAAAGGAACAAGAAAGACTTCCCACCATTCTCTGAAATCGAAAAATTTCAGGTAATTATTATTACTAAATGATATCATTATGGGACTTGTGGCTCAAGAACAACAAACATAGACCTGTCAGTTAATGTTTTGATTTTGTGCACTTAGAGCACACATGTGTGCACACATGCCTGCAAACATCTTCTCCAAGACACAACTGGTGACATTTCCCACCTTCTCATCTATTTTCCTCCTGTTGCTCATGTTATGACTAAAAGCAGCAGGCTTATATTTTTCTTAGCGGGAAGTATATCACCTGCTGGTGAAAGAAAAGCAATTATCGTGTCCTTGCTAAATCTTGCGCCTATTTGTGTAGAGCTTTAGAGCTTAAAAACATAAACATCCTGCTCTGTGCTAGTGTAAGTGGTTAGACACTTTGGAATCCCAGCTGGGATCCCCCTGGATGTCACCTTCAGCGCCTGCTAAGCACAGGGAAAGATGCCAAACCCGAGTGCCTTTCCCATAACTGTGTCTGATCACTGGAAAGTAAAAGTGAACGATGTGCTCCTAGCTCCAGCACAGGACACCTCAAAACATTCTGTTCTCCCTCTGCCCCCTTTCTCCAGGAGCCAGTTAATACTTTTCAGCTTTACTGCAACAAGATTTATGCCTGCTCTGCATTTGAGCAGTTGTTTTCACTCCCTTTGTGTGTTTTTATGTGGCTGTAAAGCTGTCTGACAGAGGGACAGGTGTTTTATTTGCGATGTCAGAAGCTATTTCTCTGTGCAATCTCCTGTTATCAAACAGAAAAAGTCTCAGAATCAAAATGGGAAATAAAACAACCGGACATTTACATTTGCAGCTGGCCAAAAGCAGTGAAGGAACCCACCTCACAAACTACACATAAATATATGTATACATATATATACACACACATGAAAGGATGTAGAGGTGCATGGTAAGAGACAGTAGTTCTTAATATACAAAGGTTGTTTCTCATGAGTCTGTTGCTATTTAGAAATTATTTTTTCCCATAGAAGTGAAGAAAACATATATAAACTCTTGAAACAAAAAGGGCAGAGGTATAACTAAATTTTTAAAAAATGTTAATCTTCCACTAATTATGAAAGGAAGTTTCTAGCAGTACTGATCAGTATCCTAAGATTTAGGGAAGAGGAGCTCAAATCAGTTGTAGGGAGAGGATCAGCAACCTCACTCCTGCACATTATTTCAGGTAATAAAAGAAAAGTGTTCTCAGTGTTTACTACCCTATAGTCCCAGCCAATAATAACAACAGTCATGAAAAATAATTTTCCCTAACACATATTAAACAGTTACTTAACATTTAAAATACGGTTCATCTACAAACACATTTAGGAGGCACTGTCTATGTAACTGGGATTTTAGAAGAAAATACACCTTTATACATCATTTTGTTTCTAACAAAGCATCCAAGTGCAAGCAGCAAAGTGATTTTTTTGTATGAAGCACTCCATTTAGTGCTTCATATGAAAATACAAGAAGAGAACTCTCAGTCTATAGGCATTTTCTAAGTATCTGTCTCGTGTTAACCATGTTGGATAGATCACAGAGGTCTAGAATCTGTTTGGTCAGATAATAATTATACACATACTTTTGCCATCTTCTATGTCTTAACAAAAACACACAAATTTTCAATGAATGAACATTAGGAAAATGTGACCCTATGCAAGCTTGCACTGAATAGAGAGATTGAGATCATAGTATTCCCAAAATGAGACACCTTCCCCATTCAGATGCAGTGTGCAGGCTGCTCCTTCAGCAGCAGCTCAGAACCAGTCACCTATCAACCCTGCTGTTGCACTGCTTTTAGTGGTGAAGATAAAAACACTGTTTACTTGCTGATAGTGTTTGGCAAGATTCAGAAATTACCTGAATCCTTCTCCAGTTCTGAAGGCTGCAGGTGACATGTATTACCCACTACACAGTGTCCAACATCCATAGCAGGCTGCAATTTAGCATTTAAATCTATATATGCAACATAAAAACATGGAGGGAAAACTGTACGAAGAAAACTAGATTTGTGTCGCTTGTTAAAATAAAAAATTCCCAAATTCTATTTGCAGTGTTTTGTATCATGGACAGCCTTTCCTCGCATTTGTTTTACCACAAGTGTGCATGGTGTTGCATGAACATTGAGCATATACTTTCCCAAATACACCAGTTCTTGCTGGCCAAGAATTTATCTGAGGTGAAGAAGGAACGTTGCATAACAGACTAAATGTTTTCCTTCACGTGATTTGCTAGAAACAAGGGCTTTTAGTTTTTCATGAGATTGAAACACTCTGCATATGCAGAGGTAACTGTTCAAAATTGCAGCCTATGAACTACATTGGTATTTAACAGCTTGACCTATAAAATCTTTCCTAAGCTGTGATACAGCATATGGTCTTGGCTGAGATGTACCAAAAGATTCAGTAATAATGTAAACAAGGCTTCTTTCCTTTCCAAATCATTTTGGATGTGAGTTGCCAAAATCTATAGCATATGGATGTATTTTCAGTATATTCCATTTAATTTAATTTCATTTCATTTCATTTTTTATCTTCTGTTTCTCTTCTGTTTCTCTTTTCCTAAAACCCTCTAGAAAAACTGACTTTTAATTCCAGAGTCAGTATTACATCCGCTTTGATCAGTGAATCACAGACATGTCAGTCTGGCCTGTGAAAGTTCATGAGGTTCACAATGGCTCTTGAAATAGCACTTTGTATCCTCAGTTTCTAACTTTGTATGGCCTTCTAATATTGAGTCACAGCGAGTATCACACTCATATCTACAACAGATTTGTACTGAGACTACAGAAGAGAAACACTGTCTTTCCCTTCTTTTGTCAGCTGTGAAGGAAAGTGGTAGCAGACCTCTAATCCTTTCTCTATGGGCAGATGGCCGTTTGATGTATGTACTCATCTACAAACAAAATTCAGAAATTCATTTGGCTTTATCTTCATTCATTATGTATTATTGGTCTCCCTTCATTTAACATCAAAAGTGCAAGTAAGAGGACTGCCATTCTTTATGTTAATTGTTCGATTGATTATTCATGAATAATAACACTTCAAATTTATATAGTTCTTTGCATCTCTAAATTACATTATAAATCTTGGTTCATCAAAAAATGTGAGACTTTTTACCAGACCTTGGTTTCTAGTAACAATGTCCAACCAAAAGGAAAAAAGCCAGTGTCACAGTGTTATTTGGTAAATATTTAGTGGTTTGAGGTACCAAAGCCACTGAGTGCATGAGCTTTGATGAGGTTTTGCATTTCACTCTCACGTCATTAATTCTTCTCTTCTGCATACGTGGAAATAAGCAGGCTGCAAAGGGGATGAGAAATGAAAGAGCAGGGAAGAATTATGCCAGTGAAGATTAATTTATTGAAGGATTTCATACCACACTTCCTGTTGCCTGACTGCCCAGAACAGGTCAAATATTGAACAAACTTCACCTGCATGGTGGTTCTATTGAGTGCTAACTACCCCCACTTTTGAGGGTAAAGACAAGCCATGGATAAATTGCATCCCTGTGGTTCTCCATGCTCCATTCTGCTTGCCAAGAACCTGCTGCTGGTGTTTGGCAGGTTTTTGTTAACCAGTTCGGGATAATTGTTTCCCAAGTCAATGCCCCCCTGTCCCAACCTATGGAACTTACTGCACAAGTTTTCATTGCATAATTACTGCTAAATTACCCAAATAAAAGGCCGTAAGTAATGAGAGCAGTGACTCAAATGAGAACACTCACAAAGTTATAGATGTCAACAGAATTTCCATGTAACAAGAAGGGGGAAAACATTCCACAGAATGCTGGAGTGCCATAGCTCAGTGCCTGTGCAATCCACAGGTGTCCCCTGTGGATGCAGGTGCACTGCTGGCAGCCTGAGTGCATTTTATGCCTGACACTGAGTGTCAAGAACTTTCCTTTTGCATTATTTCATGTAAATGAAAAAGATTATATCACCATGGTGTATTTTGTAGGAATTTCTAAGCGTGGAGTTTATCCAAAATATTATAAACACAAGTTTCTATTTAAAGGAACCTATCCTCCTTTAGGCAGAGCAAAATAATTAGAGATTGCGTATCTAAATGAAGGCAGTTTATGTCCAGGTTCGTATGAGAATAGATTTTGCTGAAAAAAAACAGGACTGCCCTGAAAATGGTCACTATGTCCCAGGGCAGTCAGTGGAAATATGTCCATGAAAGAATCCTAGCCCTTTCTGCAGGGAAATAAACACACCTTCATGCTGAGAACAGATGCACAGACAGAACACAAAGAGGCCAATGCCAGTTTCAGTGCTGGGCATCCACAATCACTAGGGCTGTCTCCCATGGACGTGCTGGGTCTATGTGTTGTGCCACATGTCAGGGCCAGCTGCGCTCCTGCCAGCTCACATTAAATACCAGTGACTCTGCAGCTATTCCCTGCCTCTGCTCTGCGTAAGAAAACTGACTATGAAAATCTGTTTTCCATGAGACAGGTCACTTGAGCATTACTTATTGTCACTTGCCAGGATTAAAATTCAAAAAGTGTGATAAAAGAAATAATTTCTCCATATCAGTTGTACAACCAATGTTTTAACGATCATAAACTCAATAAACAATTGCAGACTTTGAAATGTGCTCTTTAAGAGAGGCAATTAAAAGCAATGGTCCAGTCTCAATGATGGCTTCTAGGGGCTAAACGAAATAAATAAAGCTATTAAAATAAGTGGATGCTTAACCTCAAACCTTCACATGATGTCGGGTGTTACTTAGAACATTTCTGCTAGTTTACAAATGACAATGTCATTGCAGTAAATTTTTTGTCATTAACTGTCCAGAAGTCAACTCCAGTGATGTTAGGCAAAATGCAGCCTCATACCTGCAAGAGCAGCCAGCTTAGGCTGCAGCTGCATTATTTTATACAGCCTTTCCATCCAGTGAATCTGGTTAGAATTTGAATTAAATGCTGTTACCACAATGCATCACACCACCATCTTCATATGGTGGTGAGCACAGTGTGTTATTAACAAGGTTAGAAGCAATTTGGAGCAGGAAATAAAAAGGCACATCCTTACCTAACCTTCTTCCAATGCACCTGTTTTGTTTTTTCAGGAGCAGCTTGATAGGAAACCTGTTGGAAGCTGCGACAGCAAACAACCAGCCCCCCAACCAGAGCAATATGTCCTTGGGGAACAACCATCAGATCATTTATATTACTCAAATATGTAAAACAATCCAAAGGCTAGGGGTGTTTTTTCTTGAACTGGACAACAAATTTGCCAGTGTTATATTATAACTGCTTTCAGAACTCCTTATGTTATAATAAGTAACCTTGTTGTTTTATGATGCAGTTGAATAGCTGCAAATACATTGCCTCCATAGAACAATTTGTTTATGAAGACTTCTAATTTTACAGAACCCCCAACACCACCTGGATTTTGCGCAACTGAAACGGAAGGTTTCAGTCTGGGTATAGCAACTTGGAACATTTCAAATTAATCTGATTTTTCTGTTTCCTCTCTATGTTACAAAAGTCAGGGTATATAAAGATGTCTCCAGATAGATAATTAAACTTTGGAGTTATGGAATGGTCATTTTCTTGAGCTTAAATCCTTCCTTCCCCCCTTCATGGGAATGATTATATACATAGGCAGGTGTTAGGGGAACACAGAAATTAGATATGACTGCAAATTTAGGGCCACTTTTAGTCTCTACAGGCAGATTCTTGTCCCATGTTAGCAGAAAACTGCAGAAACAGAAACACACATATGTGCAATAATTTGTAAGATCAGGACTTAATGCAGTTTTCTAAAAGAATACTGGATTTCCTAAAACTTTAAATCTTTCAGTTTTGGATATATTTCTCATCTTCTTTGTTTTAAGCAGATTTTATTGCTACAGTAGTTAGAGGTGTAAGTCTTGTGGCATTCTGAGGCACATTAGCCAAAAGCCAAGTACTGTGAATGTCTCATTTCTTCCTGATTGCCGTTGGTGTTAGGTTGAACATTAACATGCAATAAACCCCTATGTTTAAAATAAATAGTAACAATTTAATTGACAAGAAATAACTCAGGTGTCTCATTTCTGTCTTGCCTGATGGAAAATTTGGTCACTGACTCCACTGTCAGTAAAATGATTGGAACAGCAAGACGAGTAGCAACAGCCATGCACTTCATCTGGACCATAAACACTTCAAAATTTTTACTTTGCCCAAAATGTTTTGATTAAACAAAAGTGGTTTCCATTTAAAATAGCTATGCATTTCATCCTTATTATAGTTAAAGCGAATGCATTAGATCCTTGACAACACAGAAAAGGCTATAAATGAATGAAGAGCCCATTTCAAGCACCTTGACATGATTAGTCTGTAGCACAAAGTGTGCAATGCATCATGCATTATGATTTGCTGGAGAGCCTGGTATGTTACAGAAATGACAGATATTTAGGCTCCTGTGCATTTTTTTGCTTCATTTTAAAACTTGTCCCCTGGGCTTTTGCTTAATAAAAACCACATACGTTGCTGTAGTTGTAAGTCATAAATAAGCCTGGGCTTGGGTCAGGGCTAGCAGGAGTATCCTGGGCTCCAGAGGCAATGAAGGAATGCCAACAACATTTGACATCCTGCAGTTTTTGAGCATGACTTCATGGGGCTGGGCGGGCGGGTTGGTGTGATTGCAAACACTTGAACAAATTTCTCTGGGAGCCCTGGGAGCTCCATAGGAGGTAATAAAGTGCAGGCATCCAGAAAGAAAGACTGAAGGCAGATCATCAGGGTCTCAGGAGGGACTTTAAATTTCTCAAGAGAACCCCATTACAAGTGAGCACACCCTTCACAGCTGACCTCTCCTGGAAGGCTTTTAATCTTGGGCTGTCCTCAGACTTCCCAGCAGAATAACCTGACAGTCTTCCATCTTCCTATGTTCCCCAAGTATTATGTGTCAGATGATCTCTTCCCATTTCTTCAGAGTAAAAAACATTAAAGATGGTGATGAAGAGAGGACAGAGCTGAAGAAGTCAGGGTCTTCTCATTTCAGTAGTACTGGTCTTGCAGAAGACAAGTTTTACTGCAGGATTTTGGGAAATACCTGAGTAACTTAAACAACTATTCAATTCCTCTCAGGGTTTATGATGTTTAAAAGGTAGACTGAATACAGATGAATGTTACCTTTTATCCAAGCATTTAACATTTTCTGTTCATTGTAAGTCACCAGTACACAGTGCACTGCTGTCTCCTTGCAGCAGGACAGGAACACAGCACTGGATCTGCCTGCTCTGCTGCCATCGAGGGAGCTGGGGCTGCCAAAAGGGAGGTGGCTTTTTCCTGTTAAATGCCATTTCTATAAGCTCTGTCACTGCCAGTGGTGTGGGGTAGGTTCAGGCTTTAGGCAGGAGGTGCAAGAACTCCATGCAGCTCTTTCACTCGAGATTTCAGAAAGCTCAAACAGGACTCAGGTTTAAGGAAAGAAATAGGACCTTTCATAAAATAAGGGGGGAAATCACAGAGACCAGTATTTGCCTGAGGATTATCTCAATCCCCTGCTGTCAGTTCCAGAAGCAAAGTCTATTATTACACCTCTGCTGCTGCCTTGAACAAGTTTCTGCAGTGTAAATGAAAAGATTCTTATTATCAGCCCACAATGGTGATTGAAAAGTTTGCACTTTGTAGGAACAGCTCACTGCTCTCAATTGCCTCATCATTGATTTTCTCCAGGCCATGCCTCTCCTGTCACACCACAGACAGAAAGCCTCCTTCCACAGAGCTGGTCCAGATGCAATGAATTTTACTGCTGCTGCAACTCTCTTTATCCCAGTGGAAATTTGTAGAGATGGAGCCAACAGAAAATCCTGTTACCTTCTCCTTGCCAGCTCTGCCATTTGCTTCCTGCAACCCACCCCACTGTGTTCACTCTGAGGGCTTGATTTCTCATCAGGAAAGTAAAAACCCATCACAGAGGGCAGAGCAGAGAGAGGATGAGATGGGGGAGTCCCTCCACTGACGGCAATCGGCCGTATCAGAACTGCTCACCTGCTCGGGGACAGGTGCTGAGCACGCAGGTGAACAGGTGTCGGTAGGAAACTAAGAGTGAGACAACATGAGGAGCTCACAGGATAAATTTGATTACATTTTTAAAAGCTACTAAACCTCAAGAGCATGAGCCCTATATATGTATATATATTAAAAAATAAAACATTTCACTCCATCCCGCCTAGGCTCAGAATTTCTTTCCCACAGATATGACAAAATTAGAAACACATTTTCAGAGAAGGCCTAAATCCCAAATAGATGTGTGGCCTTCAGAAAGGCAGCTCTGCCCCTACAGCCTTCTCATTTTTGTCTGAGCGGCCGTCTGCTTGGCCAATTAGATGTCTGACTATTAAAAATCCAATCTCGAGGAAAATGCTGTGATTCATGCTGGGTGGCTGTACAGTTTTCCTCTCTCTCACAGAGGAAAATGCACATGCTGACACCAACCCATCTGCCCTACGACACAGATATGCAGCTTTTGGTTCCTCTGTCTATCAACCAAAGTCTGCTTCCCTCCAAGTTGAAGTGAAGGGATAATAAGAGCATGACAAATTGATCATCTGCTGCGGCCAGTCCTTTGACACTGCTCTACGAACGGTTTGAATTTGTTTGGAACAAATTAAAGCTGAGATTAAAGCAAATCTGGACTTTAAAGACCAAATGGAATCGCTTGCTGCATCTGCAATAACTGAGTGGTTCCTGCCTGGTAAATGTGGGCTGTTGTTTTCTTTAGCTGTGTCCACAAAATAGCTAAAATGAATTATAAAGATGATAAACTCCCACAAATTAGTTACAGTTAATCAACACATGGAGGGTTTGCATTGCACAGTGATCAGTAATTACCAGTTTTTCCAGGTTCATTCATGTGACTGTTACTTTTCTGTGACTTATCTGTGTGTGGTTAAGCCAGTTCCTCACAGGGTGATGCCAATGCCTCAGCAGTGGCTCAGTGTACCCCCTTTCTGGGCTTAAACATTATCTGTTGGTCCTTTCGTGCCTAAGAAAATAAAATTAATTTCAAAAAATATTTTTGAGTAAAACATGTATTTCATAAGGCTGCCTTAAAAACATGCATTGGCATTAAAGGGAGCTGAGTAGACAGGCCTGAGCCTGTGCTACAGCAAGAGTGGTTTAGCAAATGCTTTATTCACTGTGGGCTTTTCTGACTGCTTAGGATTGTTTTCTTTTCTTTCATTTTTTTTTAAATTACTGTGTCAAAATGAGTGCACATGTGAACTCAGGTAGCTGGGACAGGCTCCCCCAGGTTTTCTCACACAGCCTTTGCATTTTAACCTGTTTGTCATCCTCTGTACATGATTTGGTATCCACATGAACGCTCCCTGCACCTTCAGTTAATACACTCAGTGAAGAGGACAGGAGAATCCTACGTGGTGCTGCAGGGGGTACAATACTGCAGCACACCACAGTGTTCCTTTAAACACTGTCCAATTCCCTCTTCTCCTCCTTCTCTTCCATCCAGGTAACTTTCAAAGAATTCTGAAATAGTTAAAGTTTATAAAATCATGTGCCATGCCACCCAAGATAAAGTAGCATGGAAATGTACTTGAAAAATGCCTTCTTATTTGGCAGACCTGCTGAAAACCTTTTATCATAATTACAGCTGCTGAGGAGCTTTATAACTATTTTCCATATAAGGTGGTCATAATATTTGAAAACTAGCAAAATTCCTGTATGCTTTTTGAGCTCTGACATAAAATGATGGGAAACACAATTCCAACATCAGGTTTAAGCACTCTGTGGAACACAATGCAGCACCAACACAAAGCCAAATACAAAAATCAGAAAAGATTTTTGCATTAATATTATTCTCAAAAAGCTGCATAAGACAAAAATAAGATGTCCTTGGAAGAAAATGGCAATATTTTCCCCATCCTCAGCTTTGCCAGCTCATTCTAAAGTATTTCAGTAATGTCCATGAATGATTATGAATGTTGTCTTAGATGGTTGCCCATTGCCCTGAAGAAAATGTTTATGACCTGAATAGATTAATTATATTCTCCCCTTAAATATCATTCCTTCAGGACTAGTTATTGTTGAGTGTAAATGTGCCACTTTATATGCAAATAAAATGGGCTGAGAGTGGAATAAGAAGTTCAGCATATATCTACTGACAAATCATCTTATTATGTTTTATATTAGCAGACGGAACATCTTGTGGTAGGAAACGTTAATAGACCTCAACAGGATGCAGTGCTTGCTTCCTTGTTTCTAGAAAATCTTAGTCAAACTTTCAATTATTGTCTCGTAGTCACCTTTGCTTCATTTGAAAAGGATTTTAATTGAATTGTAAGAAAAAGTGATATATTGAATGGAAGAAAAAGTATCTAAAACTCATTAATACCTAATATTAGTAAAACAATTTAATAGCAGTGGTATAAATTAAAAATAGAAGATAATGTAATCTTGAATGCTCCATTAAAGAGGATTCAAAACAACTAGTTCCTCAATTGATATCTCTAGAAGGTACAAGGGGAGAGAGATGTCTTGGTTTGATTCTCACTTGGGAGTTTCACATAGCATTAAAATTATTCAGATTAAAAATTATTAATGCCTCTGGGACAAAAAACCTCATGGTTTAGGGATGATGGTCAGTTCTCAGTCTAACTTTTCTCATCTATGGACAAATCTGGGAGTCTTCAATAAGGCAAATTAGCAAAGCCAAAACCATCCTTAGCAATACCAAACCCATCTCTGCTATCCATGGGATCTTCTATTTGAGGAGGATAAACCTGGAATGAAGTTGCATAAAATATTAAAAGTAAGAAGTTATCTATTCCTATGGCTTAAATTTGTTCTGGATTGAAATAAATCTATGAATTTGAATAAAGCACATAACATTAGTTGAATACAAATAGTTGAATGAAATTTTATGGATTGGTTTAGTATATCTTCTTATCCCATATTTTTAGCCAAACTTTTAATTAAGGTAATTATACCATTTTTTAAATGGCTTTAGTCAAAATCAGCTGGAGTGAACCTGACTGAGTTCAACAGAGCCAGGTTAAATGTGGAACTCTGGATCAGGCCATGATAATTAAAAGAGAATCACCATCAGAATGATTTAATCATAGTTACGTCTTCTCACAGAATTATTGCCCTTGAAGTGTGAACTTAATTATTGAATCTGCTGCTGGGAATCCTCAAATACCATTGAAGCTCAAAATACTCAGGGCTTTTGAGATGCCCCCACTTCTGAGATGGACTGGCTCCAGCAATGGGATCGTTGGGTTCATCAGCACGGGAATACAGAAGCAGAATATATAATCTGTGTGCTGCATTGACACTGCTAATGTGTGCACAGGTGGGTTGGCTGTTAATTCAGGATTCTATACAAAGTAACGGGAGCACAGGGGGAAATAAGACACTGCATGAGGCATAAAAAATTTTAAAAATTGTTCTCCCATTCTCTCCCTAAATCCTTGTGCAGTGTTGAAAATAAAAGCTATGAAAATGTCCTTCTTTCACTAGAAATCTGCTCATGTGGAAGGTATCAGCAGTCTTTGAATTCCAAAGAACAGATAGATAACAAATAGATTGATTGATTGATTGATTGACTGATTGATTGATAGATTAGACATAGATTATATAAATATAGATAAATAAATAAGGATGATGACAAAACTACCCATAATATTTTTAAGTTCCTTTTAATCAATCTGTCCAAACAAACTGAAACAAAATTTGGGAAAAAGCCCCAGCAACCAAACCCTGCTTCATTTAGCTCTTGCATGCCAATTCACAACTCAGATATCATTTTTACAGCTGTAATAATCCTATGAAAGTGGAATAAAACTGCTGCTGGCATTCCTCAAACTGTTGTGGCACTATCAGGAACTTCTACATTATGAGGAGATATTTGAGCCCATCATCTCCAATTTCCAGATAATATACTGACTTAATCACCACTCTCCACACACAATACAAAGTAGGCAATCTTTCTGACTTTTGTTCATTTTTTACATCTGAGAACTGTTGTGTTTCAGTCTTCTATACATCATCTACTCCCACATCTGTCTCACGCTATACAACTATTCTTAACAATTCCTGCCACACTTATTTTTGTTGCAACGTTGAAATCTTGTGCATAATTATTTGAGGTTGCTATGGAGATTACGTGTGATTTGTCACGGGGAAAATCTATTGTGTTTGAGATAATTCTGCACAGTAGTGACCACCGAATCTTTCCTCTCCTCCGCCCTGGGGATTAGGAGAAAGTACCTGCCAGGATGTTCACAGCTACAAACCAAACAGGTTTTATAAACACAGAAGTTTGTGCACTGCACAGAAGACAAGGATGTTCCCTCTTTTAGGCAGATGGATGTGAACGGGTGCAGGGTGATGTTGATGTATGTGTTTTGAAGAGTGCATCAGGGGTATTTTTAAGGTGTCTATAACATTCATTTGGTGCAAATGCCCCCAGTCAATGCTCATGGTGGAGATCTGACACAGTATAAATTCAGACTAGTTACAATTGTGCGCACAGTTCTTTGAAAATTATGTAGACACCAGTGCTTTGAAACATTAACTCCTCCATCCCTAGCTCTGTGTCCTTTTCAGAGCTGGGCAAGCTGTGATTGATCACTGCACATCAGTCACCAGCAATTCAGCCCGTCCAGCTTGGGCTGAACGATAACTAGGGTCTAGCACAGCTTTCAGCCAAGGTCATGGGTTAGCCCTTCCCCACCCCAGCGAGCAACTTCCCTCCTTCCTCAGGCTTGGACTATCCCAGAAAGCCACATATTTGCATAACAAGTGGACAGGAAAACAGGAACATGACAAGCTTTTCCACCACGGAAGATCCAATTAAAGAAATCACAGGGATTTGGTAGGAAAATCCCTCCTATTTCAGGCAGAGGACTTAGAGCATAAATCCAGCAAGTTTCTGGGAGCAAAGAAACATACCCAGAGAAACAGGAGGTGCATAAGGAAAATGAATTCAAGGAGCTGTTTTTTCATGTGACTACTCCAAAATAAAATATAAAACCTTGGACAGTCACAGACTCTGCAGTTCAGGTCATCATTGTGTGGCTGCCACTAAGCTGGTGCAGGTGTGATGTCTTTTACTACCCTGGTAACGCTGGATGGAAGGGAAGCGGCAAAAAGTCTAGAGGTAGAAAATTAATTAGATCTTGAAAAACTTCAAAATATTCATCATCCTCTGCCACTCTTTCATTCCTCATAAGTGACCCTCATCCTTTTTACTACCCTTCTACATATCACCTTGTAAATTTTATTTTTATGCAATTACTGATGAACGTTTGCTGGCCTAAGCAATTCTCAAATCACCAGTGATAGAAAAAACATTAAGATGCAGCTTGTAACAGAAGGACAAACACACCCTGAGGTGTTTGTATCTTTATGCAGAGCAACTGCTGGCTTCCCCACATAATCTTGTGTTAACCCACTGCTCGGGACTGTTGCCCGTGAACTCCAGGAGACATCTGAAATGGAGACTCTTTAATTAAAACCTGACTTTCAATAAGAAACTACTACAGCCAAGCCTTTGAAAAAAAAAAATCCATATGACACCCTTTCACTCAGTGGTTTATACTTCAGAAGCAACAGGAGTTTGGATGATTCTCTCGTATCTCTCATCCCCTGCGCTGCCCGTTTGCGATCCAGCCTGGCTGGGGTTTGCAATACTTAGATTGCTGCCCCACCATGCTCTGAAGGGGTAATCTGCTTCACAAACTGCATAAACTGATTGCTCTGACTTTGGTGATGTAAAAAAAATCCAAGTTTGCTCTGGTGGTTCATAATGTTGCCAGAACCCTCGAAGGAATTTACAGCCTCATTATGCACTACTAGGAATACATTATTCTATATATTGCTGATGTTACAATGTTGTTAAATAATAGAGCTTTTTAGTATTTGAAAAGCTCTTCTACAGCACCTTTTGGAGGTAAAGCCCATTATTGACTTTAACCAAGCTGTTATAGTACGCTCTGCATTTTTAAGCATTTTTTTTTTGTGGTTAGAATTGACACAGAAGTCTGAAAGAGTTCTTTTAAAATAAGAATAAATGAGAGAAAATGAAGGAATGGTGGTTAAAAACTCAACTATATGTCTCAGGCATACAGGTTTTGAAATGCTGCATACAAGAAAATTGTGCAATTCATTGCCTCCCAGATACATGCCAAAAATGTTCTCCAAAAGAAAGGGTGAGTAGAGGTGATCAGGAAAGGGCTTTTAATCTGTGTGATGAATTGCCAAACACCATTACATTTAATGAGTCCCATCAATGCAGTGCTGGAATAGCAGGAATAAATAAATACATAAATAAAGCCCTATCAAAAAAGTAGTACAAACAATTGCATGAATTAATAATAAGAATCCCATTAACGCATGCATAATTTAGAGAAGTTAATGAAGCCAATTTAAAGTTTTACTAATGTATATTTGATTCTGTGAAGTCTAATTTTCTAAAGAGGTCTTAATGCTCCCTTTCACTATTTATTCCCTCGACCTGCCCCCCATTTAAGAAATGAGCTCTTCTGGAAAAAAGCATGAAATTTTATGGAAAACTGTATTTTCTGCAGGATTTTAGAACTGTATTGTGAATCTCTCATTCCTGTAGAATACTAAGTGGCTTAAATACACAAACCTATAAGAAGCACAGAGCCATCATTTACATCTGTAACAACAGGGAAACATGCCCATGCACTCCTTGGAAGCCTGCTAGAAGGATCTATTTTTTCCAGTATTCAGGTCCTATTACTGTCATTTTATTGCAATAAAAAACCCTCAAGGAAAAGCTTGATATTTGGCCAAACATTAAAGAAATATACCAAGGGGAACCATCATGTATATACATATCTTCAGAATATTTTTACACCTTAGCACGTTCATATAGGCAAACAGATCCATCTTGATGTGCAATGGAGAAATGAGGCAACGAGTTAAAATTCTCCTACACTTCTTTCTGAGCAGCAGATACTATTTGTGCAGTTCCAAGGAATGACTCCTGTCACTTGATGGTTAAAATAATTAAAAGAGTAGGTTGTGAGTAGAAAATAGCGTTTACACGATTACCCAAGTCATGGGTAGTTCAACAGTCGGGAAATAAGAAAAATGTGTTGATTGGCATCAATATCTGTTTGCAGAAAATGTTTGTTGTAATTTTCAGGTACTGGCTATGGCCAATCCTCTTTCTCACTGCCCTTTCAAGTTTGTTTGGTGGAGTAGTTTCCAGGTTAAAGTGAGAGGGACAGTCTCACCCTCTGCTGTTCCTAGTGAAGCTGCAACCCAGGGTCCGAAGTTTGTTCCAGGTCGAGTGAGGACAGAAGGGCAGATGCCTCCAGGATAAAACAGAAATCAGCAGGTGAGTAATGAGAGGACCTTGTAGGATCCCTTTGCTCTGTGGCTCTGTGAAGTGTTTACCCCCTGTCTACAAATAATTCTTTCAAACTGGTTGTTTACAGCTGACACTGAGGCTGTCAGAAATGAGAGGTCTCACTTCAACCCCAGTAGCAAGTGGGCTTTTAATTAAGGGTCTGAACTGAGGCAGTGTGGGGAATGTTCCTGTGCATCATCTTTAATAATTCTGGTATTTAAGGTATATTTATGACCTCATTTTTCCACTCATCTCTGAACAGGGGGATCCAGGTTTTTTGGGCCATCCTCTTGGCACATCTCACCAGGCAGCACACTTGTAGGAGGCTGCTTTTGGTTTTGGAGCACTTTTACCTGTGAAATGGTTTTCATATTGCACAAGATTTTTTATTTATCTCTTCTTAAGTAAACTACAGTCTGGAAAAAAAAAAAATTAAATTTGAAGTGCCAAAGATTTACAGTAGCTACACTGCAAGAGTGCCAGGGCTGAGTGAAGAGGGCAACATGCTATTCTGCAAGGAATTGGGCTGCATGATCTGACTCTGCAGAAATGACATTTAAAAGTCCCTGGTGATGTCTGTTTTCAGTTGCAGTGCATCTGACAGTGATGTTACCAGCTGACATCAATCACAGAGCCACTTTTTAACAAGGAGAAAACTCACAGATATGTAAATTCTCTTAAAAGCACAGAACAACAATATTGGCTGCTGATCTTTTCTCCTCCTCAGGAGGTATACTCAGCTATGTTTTGAAATTCTTCTGCTCAGTAGGCGTATTAGATCCTTTCCTTTTGCTGTGCAGCAAATGGTAATTATTTACCATGAGAAATATTTAAGAAAATATACGAGGTGAGAAATTGGTGATGAGCATCCCATCTCATCAACACAGCAAAGGCTGTGTATGTAATACCTACATTTACATTTCCAGTGTCCAGCATTTCCAATTAGCTACTTTTGTGGAGGCTTTCTGCTGGATGACAAGAGTTTATGTTGCGCTTACAGCTCTATCACACCTCAGTCTGAGCCAGGGTACAGCACTCCAGCATTGTTTCAAGTCTCTAAAATACTACTCCTGACCATCTCTCTTCAATCCTAGTTCCCTAAAAACTGAGTATACCTTTCCAAAGAGTCACAACACTGTTTACCATGTCCAGCTGCTAACCAGATACCAGAGCTCCACTTATCCTCTAAGGTATAAAATTTCATTCAAAAGGATTCAGATGCATCCCAGCTCTCCTCCTTCATTTCAGCAATATTTTCCTCACTCGGTTACTTGCAAAAGCATAAGCTCATTACGTGCTGTCCAACACTCATCAGAAGATTATCACGTATTAATTTGCAAACCTAGTATTTCATTTCTGACTTGTGATAAAGTTTATCAGAACAGAGAGACACAATTTACTTTGGAGTGGCAATTTATAGAGAACATTAGTCTGGCAAAGTGGGTCTGAAGAGTTTGTTTCTAATTATTTCCATAAATGAGCTTTACAGGAAATTCTAATAGGAAGTTCCAATAATTAAGCAATTTATGCCAAAATAAGCTCTAGTATTCTCCACCTTCGGATACTGCATTTATTCCATTAAGATCTGTAGACACTGTGAATAACACAAGAGTCCTAAAGTAACAATGAATGTTTATTTTATTATCCAGTTTATAAAGCACACACATCATGTGCCTACTTTCAGATTCCATTTAATTGTGCCTTATACCTAAAGGAGTTTTATCACACGAGGTGGACTGTGTTATGCATCTGTGATCAGTTCTAAGCATTATGTCATAGCTCAGTGCTTTGAGCACAATCAGGAGGAGCTAAAGGCTTTGGCTATCAGTTTGCATACGCATAAAAGTTGGCCTGGAAAGGAGCGCAGCTTTTACAAGTCACAAGTTACATCTTGTAACTTTTAGTTTTCTTGTGACAGAACAAACATTCTGGGGTTTGTCACCTTCCGTCCGTATTAGCTTCCCAAGCCTCAGAATTACAAGATCACAGTGACAGCAAAGAAAACTGCACATCACACAGGCCCGGCCCGGGCCCTACACCACACATGCACCCTACTTTCAAAATATGCAGGCACTCACTACTTCTGTTTCCATCTGAATTATGCAATTCTCTAACACAGCAACCCAAAAATGAGTGTTTGAACTCCACTGAACTCATCACATGCCCACCAGACGGGTTTATAGATCATCTTTTTGTGTTCCTACCTCTTATAGGTATATTTATACCAAACAGGATGATCTCTGGGGATGGCCACTCTGCCAAGACTGACATTTCAAAAGCAAGGTTCATGTTGAAATGCCAGCTGCAATGTGGTACCAAGAACTTGGTGATAGGCAGCCCTGTTATCCTGGAGGTGACAGCCCTGCTGATTCCTGCCTGGCACTTCCCAGACATGAGCATCTGAGGGGAGTGACTCATTGATGAGAGCACATTAAATATTTTCTAACCAAACTTGAGATTTTTTGCCAGCCGGGATTGTAGTCATATTCTTAGATCAATGTCACCAGGAGAGAAAGTATTGCCACAGTTCAGTCTTTTGGGTTAATTAAGAAAAATTAATAGATTACATCTATTATTCACTTGCACAGCATAATAATTTTGTCTTCAGTGATGCAGCCCAGTTTGCCTCATCACAGCAAGCAGAAAGAACAAAAAAGAACAAGAACAAACTGCTGAGACTCATTAGTATCTCCTGTTCACATCCCATACAGGCACATATGCCCACTGACAGGTAGGAACAGGAAATCATGGAAAAGCACCCAACTGCAGCTTTTTCTTTCCTAAATTGCAATCTACATGGTCGACTCCATCAGCTTATCCAAGAAACCTTGGGCATAAAAAAGGAGAAATAATAAAGCATCTATTTTATAATTCCCTTCTCATTCTACAGGAGAAATAGCCCAATTCCCTGTGTGTCCATTTGTGTACTCAACTGAGCCAGCAGAGTAGGTTACACATGGGATGGAATTACTGATGTAAATCTAAAACTAAGGAAACAAATCTGACCTTCAATTCTGGAAAGAACTGATATTTTCTTTATTTTATATTCTCTTCACATGACTTCTGGAAAAAAAAAAAATTGCATTTCCCACAGTGAAATATATCTTCTCTCTTTTTTGGGATGCAGCTGTTTGGAAGCTTTTGGGATGCAGGTGTTCAGAAGGAGAAGAGATCTCAAAGGTAGAAGGAGCCAGTCAACTGATGGCTTTTAAGTATGAGGGGCTGAGACTTTGGACTGTTCAACAGAGAGTCAGCAAAGGGAGCAGAGAACCAGGACAATGCCCAAAATCACATATTGCTGCTGTGTGGGCTGGCACTCTGCTTGTACATTTTTCACTCTGTCCAGCTTCATTCCCCCATGTAATGTTCTGCACTAATCAATATTAGGAATCATGGATGTTTACCCCACCTAGGCCAGCTGCACTGTCCAGTACCTTTGGTGGCAGCCTATCCACTGCTTGGAGGTGAAGCTCAAAAATTAGCGGCTAGAAAGCACTTCCCAAAAAGGCACAAAGCAGCCCCGCTCAGTGGAGTGCAATTAAAAGAAGAGGTCGTCGTGCTGTCGCAGCAAGCATCAATTGTGCATTCATCAGTGTTGCAGCAGAGTCCCTTCAGCCCTGCCAAGGCTCCCTCTGTGCCCCTCTGCGTGCCAGGGCCAGCGCAGGAATGCGAGTCAGCTCACAAACAACGGCTCAGGGGCTAACGAAGAGCGCTTTGTTGAATGCTCCTTTTGGTATAAGCTCGACCATGGTCGAATTTGCTCACAAACAAAGCTGAAGGGCGAATAAACGCACTGGAGAGAAGAAGAAAATTGTAATGACCTATAGTATCAGGACACACAGAAACTTGCAATTATTCCATGCTTTGGAGTGAATTATCAGAGATAATTGGTGTAAAGGGGTACCGAGGAAATTTTGATAGGTTACACAGAAGTCTGGTGATATTGTTCTGATGTTCCACACAAGTGTGGCATAACTGTATTGTCATTGCCAGGAAGCGCTTTGAGAGACTTTATGACAGAAAAGCAAAGCAAAGTAAAACAACAAACAAACAAAAAACAAAAACCTACGAAAACTTATAGCAAAAGGAGAAAGAATTTCAGTAGGGCATTTCACCTTCTGCTGTTTGTAGATTGGTACCTAATTTGTGAAGGGGAAACAGCCCAAATTTGAACTGTTGCTTTATTTTAATGCTGTGTGGCCATCATCACCACAACTGGTAGGTGCAATATGTAATCCAAGCACTTTAAAAACCTGAAAGGACTTGAAATACATAACCTTGCCCAGTGCTTCCTGAAGGTGGGCAGGAACTGCACATGAAGTTGAGAAACTGAAAAATCTTCATTTTCTGTAGTTCAGAGAAAAGTTTGAGGGTTTTTTTAATCATGGAGTTCTCCTGCAATAAATTCAACCTTACACTGCTGAAAGGATGTTAAATCTTGGTTTTCAGCAGGAATTCAAGAACTACCTACTGACTGGTTGTTTTATTTATTTAACGTTCATAGGAAAACCTGTAGGGCTGAAGCTTTTGCAGCTGTGGCTACAAAGGTGCATCATTCATGAGTTTTCTGTATCCGACACTAGCACAAAGGGCATGGAGCATCATAGATATTAGAGAATGAGAAAGAGACTGAGCTGATTTTAAGATTATTTCTCTCCATTTCATTGTGGAAACAAAGAAATAATTTCCTTCCCCTTTCACATACTGAAAATACGTTTTTGTAAGAGTTTTCAGCAGCTAATCCACATTTTATTATTCTCTTCACTAAATCTGGGGAAACCTGTATCTTATTTTAGTGAAAATTCACTGTAGATTATGGTTGCTTTAAAGTTATGTGATGAAACCCAAAACCAGACACAGTGCTGGAGATTTTCCACTTCATTTCAAATGAAAGGTGTGCCAAGCTCACAAATGTTCCAATAAAAACAGCCAAGCAAGTGCAGGACAATACAGCATCTGAGCTTTGTTTGTCACAAATAACTAGAACCCAAAGCCAATCAAACTTTTTTTCACATAAAAATCCAAACAGCATTTGGAAAAAAGCTATGTCACACTTCTGATTTGTCTGCATGCTTTCTCAGAGCATCTTTTCAGGGTACAAAGAACAGCCAAAGTAACGTGCCTTCTCTCTCCTACACCAAAATGAGTTGGACAAAACCTGTACACAGCTTTTCAAAAATGGATTACATGGTTACTCAGTGTACCTGCACACTTGGTCACATTAATTCAGATTAAATAAGAAATATGTAAATTCAGTAGAGCTGTTGTGCTCCTCTGGAAGTCACATCTTTTGTGCAGACTGCAACACACTCCAGGAGATTCTCATTGGAGGTTTTGCTTAAGACAGGCCCCACTAGGACAATTCATCTGCAGATCAGTGCAGTCTAATTTATTTACTCTAGAAAATAATCTCCCAAGCCTGACTCAGTAATGCAGATTACAGCTGGCTGCTCGTGTGTGAAACACTGCTTGAAAAGGTGAAAAGATGACTTAGTGAGCTCCTCCACAGGATATCATCAGTAGAGTATGTACTGACACAGATACTCTGCAGATGCTCTGCTGGCACTCATCTACAGCAGGAGGAGAGAGAATCCATTCATCATGGATGATCTTATTTTTATAAAAGACAGTCTAATCCTGTACCCTCTCGTTATCCAGGTTAGAACAGATCAGTGAACTGACAAACACTGCCAGGACATCCAGATTTGCCTTTCTTTGCCAGACCAAAGCCTGCCTGCTCTGAAACTTTAGTTATGCCCTTTCTTGAGTGAAGACAAGCTCAGTAGATTTCAGGAAGTCACTGTCCATGAGTTAGAACTCTCGGTAGTATGTATAGGTGCATATTTAAAAGCTGGATTGATACATCCCTTGCTATAATAAATAACGTTATAATGAATTAATAGGGTAGTCATGTAAAACAGCCTGTGGTACAAACGAGTTCCTTTGTCATTATCTAGATACTCCATCAAGTCAAGATGTGTGTTTAATCTGAATTGGTACGTGTTATTCATTATTACAGTCACATAACTCTTGGTATTATCTGCACTGTGTGACTGAAGTACTGTCAGTGTCAGTAAAGCACTGAGGATCTGTGGCCACCCAGCCAAAGAAACACATTCTACTGGTGGGACAATTTAAACACTTGACAGTAGGCACCTGGGTATCCAAACCCTCTGGTCTAACCAATCAGAAGCTGCAAGAGCTGAACACCCAGACACAGATGATTCTCTTCCTCATTAGGTAACTTCTAAGCTATCACTTATTCTTCACGTTAGAAAAACTGCAACTTATTGCAGGCCAAAAACATATTCAAGCAGTGCAAAGTACTGAGAAGTGTAATACAAGCTATGAGGAGAAATATGACAAGTACTGATTGTTCTTCTGTGTGGAATTTCTTATTTCTGAGAATATGCTCACAATTCTGTTAGCTCAGAATCTTGAATCTTATTTTGTGTTTGCAAAGACAGGACACAGAGGTGCTTACAGTCAGACCCTTGACCTCAGCCAAGGTAAAACCACTGCCAAAACTTCAAGAGACTGGTGACTTCCAAACCGAGAAACAGCACACCAAAACCAGAAACTCTTTTCATTTTATTCTGGTGTCCTTTGTGAGCTTGATACTCCTTAGAGTGTCATTTCACATCCTTTTGAGGGTTCTCTTGGTAAAAACAAAGCCAAACAAGTTTCTCTAAAGCATGCAAGGACACAGGCTTCCAGGACTGCTCCATGTGCAGAGCTTCTCACTGGGATGGGCAGGGCAGAAGGGTCAAACTCAGGGCTCCCATCCCACCCTCACCCTTCTCCCCAGAGGAACTCATGTCCACTGACACACTGCACTCATCTGTGCCCTCTCCATCTCTTCCCTTCCAATTCTCTTTGTACATTCTGTCACTTCCTGGTATCTCACTGTGCTATTTGTGCTGGTTTTACTATTTTGTTTATATTTAAACTTCCTCTTCTTTATAACTCCCTGGCCATATTTACATTCACACCAAAGTGTAGTCCTTGCCTCCTCCCCGGGTGCAGAGCAGCACACTGGGAAGATCTGGAGGGCTTCTTGACCGGGGAGGAGCAGCTCATTGCCCTTCTATTTTAAACACGAGGTTTGTTAGTTATCTCCAAGATAACATCAGACTCTGACTTACATGGATCAAGGAGAAAAATCCCGTTCTCCTTCATTAAAAGGAGAACAATTCTGCCTGCAGCCAATATACAGTAGACAAAAATTTGAGAGCTAATGAGTGATATCTCAAGGACTCGAGCTTTAGCAGGGAGCATTACTAGAGTTCTGTTATGAAAGTAATTTCTGTCCTGTCCTTGCTGAATCCTGGATAAACAGAGGTTTTAAACCCTGGAACAGTGTCAAGAGTTTTATAAAGCTGCCGCCATTTGTTTACTCCTGAAGCAGAGTTTGAAAGAGTCTAATGGAGTGTATGTCTGTAAGTTACTCTGCAGAGTGGGGGACCAGAAAATGTGTGAGTATTTTGTGTAATTAAGAGGGAGCTAAGGAAGCTATTAATAACATATGAAACAATGTAATTAATATGCCATGTTATTTTCTGGTCCTAAACCGGCAGTATCTTCAACTTCACATCTTCCTCTGCACAGATCCACTTGTGGCCTTAGTTGTGCTCACTGGAGATCCTGATCGCAGTTTCGTGCACAGAAAGAGTAACCCGCGCCAACAATCTGTCTGCCAGAATGCATTCTGATTTTTAAACATGGTTTGTCTTGTTTAATTCCGAGTTGAGACCACAAAAAGTAACTGAAAGCTGTTAATCAGAGTGTAAAGAAAGCGCAGATTAATGTCAGGCGAGAACAGAAAACCCTAGTGATGCCAGTGGGATTTTCTATCCCTGGTCTGTCTTTGTACAGTATATAACTGACTATGTAAGATGTCTAAAACACAGCTTTGGCAAATAAAAGACTTTCCACTTATAGTTTTCCCACTCTCCCTTCTCCTTGTAGTTAATTATCCTATAAAAGGAAGATTTATTGAGGCATGTTCCAATAAATGCTGTGCATTAACTATAGCTATATATATCCTTAACATTTCAATTCTTGACGTTCTGTACTTCACACAAATCTTTATTACAGGACCCCAACTCCACAGTTCTTACACCAATTGTTCCCTCACTACAATCCATAAGGCATTTGCCAAGGTTAGAACTTACAGGTGAACCCACACACTACCAAACTCTCCAGAATCTTTAGTCTGACAACAGTTTGCTGTGCAACACAGTTGTCTTGGCAGAACCTAAGCTGGAGGATGCTCTGCTGCACAGGGCGGACCATAGTTCTTGTTTTAGATAAAAACTGAATTTTAAAAATCCTCTAAAGCAGAGCTAGAATGTACCCATCCATTACATACTGGCAGCAAGTAGTAAACATTCTGCCAAACAAGTTTGTGTGATTGTTATTGCAGGGGGAATCACTGTCCAGAGGCAGCTCTGGACTCTTGATAAGTGTCTGGATGGTGCTTGCCTGCAGCCTGGAGTTGGGCACCCGATATGCAGTGGTTAGAGCAGGCACCCCTGCCCTCAGCACCCTGACTGCCCTGCAGCCCCTGAGAGCCACCTCCCTCCTTATTCTGGGAAAGCTCCAAATGCACCAGAAAGGGAACACCCCACCCCTGGGGTGCCAGGCTCTGGTGTCCATTGCCATGGAGACTTTTATGGGCCACAGTCTTAAATACCCTCTTGGAGAACGGAGCAGAATTCACCCAACAGAGTTCCCCCCTTCCCTCATGAATCCCTGTGGGATCTCATCCTTGTGGTTGCAGTCTTGGCTCAGGCAGCAAAGGGAGCTGAACAAGGAATTTCCCTACCTAAGACATGAGGCATTACTGAGCCTTTCTTGAGGGTCAGGTTTTCAGCCCAGGAACCATCAGAGCAAACATATATCTTCCTAGGCTGGTGACAGAAAGGTGGTATTGAGTGCTGAGAGCCAGCTGGAAGGTACAGCTCTAGCTCAGCCTTTGATTTATCCTGGTCCAGCAGAAGCACTGGGGAGCACTGCACTGCACAGCACCCTACTTCTTATCTTGACTTTTGTCATAGGTGGGCGGGTTCAGAGAATTTAGGGAAAAAAATCCCAGCTACCTGATAGATTTTCCCCAGGATTATAAAATTCTACTTAAGGTTTCCAACAAAGTCATCAAAAGTATAGGTTAAGATGAAGTCCTTGTCACCAAGCATGACAGAGTATTAAAACATTACACAATGAAGCATAAACAACAATGTGCTTCATTTGTCCATTTACTTTACAGTCAGCTGAAAGAGTATTTAGGTCATTACATTTAAAATGCCATTGCATTAACTCATCTCTCAAACAACACAATACCCAGATATTAGCAGATCTGCTGGGTTTCCTAATACCTCCTTGGAAAGATACAGAAGTTCCGATTACTATGACAAAATATTTCACAGAAATACACGCAGCTCTGTGTTTTGGTGAATGATGGGGGAGACAGTGATGTTGAGCAAAGAGTTTTGACTGATATCAGAAATGTAATTTCAGGATGTAAAATTTTAAAAACAATTCCACAGAACTGCAGCCAAGTCCTTCAAAAAGAGAGCAAAGAGTACAGAAGAGCATGAGGGATAAAAGATAGCAAATGCCAAGTGTGAAAGTGAGGTGCCTGAAGCAGGAGCTGGAAGTGCAGTGCATTTCCCAGGCACCCAGCGGTGTCTGGGTACAGCTGCTGGCATTGGGAACGCTCGGGAAGTTACACTGCAAGGGCAGAAAAGTAAAAACAGCAAAGTTCTTGAGAACACATTTTATAAAGCAGAGACAAATCCGGGATTTAGATGCATGTCAGGGTTGGAGCTGAAAATAATTCCGAAGAGATTTCCCTGTCTGCACTACACTTGTCTGCTTTTGAGCATTGTTTCAGCAAACGTGCCAGCAAAGGGCTCTTTCTCCTAATTAAAAAATGTTTTAAATTAGGGGATTCCTTTGCCCAGGTCAGGTCTCTCTACCTGACCTATTTCCTCGGGACTTCCCAGCTTCTGTAGAACAGACTTGTACCTCACACTACTTCTGTTTACTGCATACAAAAGTGGAAACCACTGCTATTGGCAGAAGGAATTAGAAAATTAGTAATACTGGTACCAAATTCCACGAATACATGTACATATAGTATGTGAATCAAAATTCCCATTTTGAGAAAAAAAAATGTAACATACTTAAGTGCAGATAAAGCTGAATATACTCAGGGCATGGAGCACCACTGTTCTTGAAGTCTTGAAGGCACCAGCTGTGTCACAGTCCCATCCAGCAGGAATCCAGCAGAACCCTTAAGACAGTTTGCTAGCTACCAAAACACAGTTAAAATTTTGTCTCCAGCCTCCAGTAGCAGTTACAGGGAATATCCACCTTTTAGCAGATGCATTCACAGAGTGTCTTTTTTCCCTCCGTTTTTCCTTTAATTCCTTCCATCAATGTTTTCTGTATGTGCCTTATTAAATTCTGGCATTGGCTAGTAAATATTTTGCCAAACAGATGTTTGTTTGTTTAAAATTATTGGGGAACTAGGCTGATTTCTGTGCCTGTGGCTGTATACTATAACTCCCCTGCTTTTTGAATACCTAGGAATTGAAAAGAGAAACTCAGTAAGGAGTCGATGGGGCTGGAAGTGGCTGCAGTGCTCACCTGACCATCAGCACGTTCAAATGCCACAGGGACAAAAACAAACCCTTTGAGCCAACTGGACCGTAGTGCAGAATATCTGAAGGCTTTAGCTGGCCTGTCATCCTGGGTGCAGTCCAGGCTTTTCTTTTCCCACATGTCTGGCAGTCGGCAGAGAAACCATATGGAATCCCAGCAAACTGCATATGGGAAGGACATGACTATCCAGGGTGAGCACAGGGAAGGGTCAGACAGGCTCTGCCTGTTGCTTGTGGCAACAGTTGTTCCTGTAAGGTGCTGCCTCATTGCCTCCCACGAATTAAGCAATAATTCACAAAGCCATTCTTTACTGTCATACAGAACGTAAAGAGTCCTTAGTACAAGTTAAGATTTATTCCTAAATAATAAATAAATAAATAAATAAATAAAATCTTCCATAATTTTTATTTTCAGAAGTAATTTTTTTACTATATCCTGCTGAAACACTGCATTTCTGTTTTTGCTTCTAAAAACACATAGCTATTTCCAGAGTTTATTTTCCTATTAATATCTTTTGAAGATATTCAACATATTCCACATAATACATGTTTAAAAATATCATTTTATGTCATACCTTGGAGCCTGAGGAGTGGATTACATAGGGAAAGGAACACAGTAGATGAAGAAGTTTGAGAGAGATTCAAGTCACATTTCAAATCTAAAATCTCCAAATTGGATTTTAAAGCCCCAGTCTCAGGGAGGAGCTGCCATGCAATTTTAATTCTGTCCTAGGCAGGGCCAAGGATCAGAACACAATCCAAAGAAAATATAAGTTGCAAGATTCTTTCTTTAAAATTCAGCCTGAATTGAAAGTATATCCTACACAGAGATAGAATCATTAGGAAGAACTGCACAGGGCTGGAATATCAAGAAAGTGCAGTAACTGGATCGGTGTTGTATTACTACCCCAGAACCAGGAACATCCCTGTTTACTGATGGGAGGGTGGCTGGTTCTGCACAAGCATAACATACTGCATTAATGGACAATTGTGTGTTTCTTTCCATGGCAAAATTCCTTCCATGCTAAAGGGAACTTTACCAGAAACACTAAATGTAACTAAACAACAGTTTTCTGTAGCATTTGCAGGGAGAGCCTGATGAACCTCCTTGTGTCTCACCCAAGTGTGATTACATTATACTGCCTGATTATGTTGAGTGGTTATTAATCACTTTTAAAGCCAATTTGAGAGCTTGGCTTAGAAGGCTGTTCTTACATCTTTGCCGTTCTCTTTGGCTTTTATTTCAATTGATAAAAAATACCAGGAAAACCATTACCAAAACAGATGTTGTGTTCTTTTTCAAGCTAGCATGAAAACTCAGCTACCTTGCTTCATAGAGGAGACTTTACTTGCCACTTTTTTTTCAGCCATTTAATCACGAAGCAAAATTTCTCCCCTTTAAGCTTCTGTTTCCATAGTTAAACAAAACCAGACACCAAAAGAAGCAACTCCTAATTTTGAAAATCCCCATTCTCCTGCCAAACATTTGGTTTAGCTCAATCACACAGAGTAGCTCCAGGGTTTTCGCTGCATGAATTGGAGTATGACATTAAGTGACAATGCACTGAAAAGTAATATAAGTCTAATCACTCAAAGTTAAGCTTCCTCCAAAATACAACATTTTCTTACAAGTTTCTGAGATGCAAATTAAAAGTATCTCTGGATTTGTTCAAAATGTTCACCTCCATAGGCAAACATTTCCTCCAACTACAGTGGAACAAACAGGAGAATCAAATCAACTTCATTATATTTATTTTATTCCGTAACCTCTGGGCCAGATTCAATAAAAGCTCTATCTGATTTTAGTCTGTGTGACAGAACATTAAAAAGACATGCTATTTATTTAATTTAGCACTCACTACTTTTTTCAGCGACGAAAGATAACTTCCTGCTGACTCTTGTTTACTATGACTTATGCATGGGAATTGTGCTTTAAATAGCTGAAGTCCTTAAGATGTCAAAATCTGGAACTTGGGTTGGAATGCACACAGATCTTATTAATTAATGAGGCCTGGGAAAATAAATGGGATAGAGAAAATATATTTGGGCTCTGGATTCAGCATGAGAACGAAGTCTGCATTCAGATTCAAAGCCAAATCAGAGCTAACGTTCAAGTATGCGTGGAATGAGGTCCCTCGCAGTGCTTATTGTGAGATTCCTGCTCTATCAGACACAAATCTCCTGATATTTCCTTCATTTCTTACGAACTCAGAGCAACTTTCTTGATTCCTTTGTCTCTTTAGTCACCTTTATTTAGACACAGGGATTTGTATCCCAGTCCTGCAAATTTGAATCATTTATCTAAAATGTTCAGGCTCTGTTTGGGAGGAATGTTCTCTCACAGAGTTGTTTGCAGACCAGATATGATTCCACAATGTGCTACACTTAAAAATCTCAGTTCCTTATGTTGGATTGGATTCCTAGCTCCATTTTTCCTTTCTGAAAAACTATATTCAGTTTGGAAGCCTCTCCATGTGCAGAATTCCCTGCTGGATTAATGAGGCTGATGTCACCACTGAGCAATTCTGGGTTAAGCCGCAGTAAACTCCCCTGATCTCAATAAAGCTGCAGCAGCAGAAAACTCCAGTAACACAAAAGTGAGTCACACCCAGGCAGCTCTGCATGTGGAAGGGTTCTGGATGTGTCCAAAGAGTAATCAATGAAAGCTTTTCATTTTTTACCAAATGCTGGCTGCATTACACTGTGGAACATGGGTCCAGCATGCCAAGGTACACTTAGAAAACTCACACAAAGCAAAAAATCAGATAACTGATTTCAATGGTAGTGACCCATATACACCAGAACCTGAAGGTATTTGAGATACCAAAGGTTATCACGTTGTAAGGCAGCAAAATTGATTAAATATTCCTGATTAGATGAAGCCACAACATATTAATCCTTAATCAAACAGTGTCACGTATGGCTTTCTTCTCAGTTTGGTACCTTGGCTATAGCACGGTGGGCCAGGATCCAAGTTTTTTATCAAGAACGTGCTTGTGATTTCTGTCAAAGAACACAACCAGGGTTCAGCGTTGCTCCCAGTGTTTGCAGCGCCAGGCAACGTCCATTGCACATCAGTTTGCATATATGTGTTAGACTTTCCTCTTTCCACAATTCCCTTTCCCTGCAACTTTTCATACAGAGGGACTGCTAACAAGAAAGAGTGAAAGGACTTTCCCAGCCTTAGAAGCAAACCCATAAAATTTAATGTGCCCAGCATAGTTCTATTTAAAGCACTGGTAAATGAGCCAACAAACTACTGTCCATGAGCATTACATCACGTGTTGCCACATTTCTCTGAGGCTATATAAAGCTGTAACGTGTTCACTAATGATTTGTATGGTATGTTCAGGCCATATGGCTCCCCAGAACTGCACAGAACAATGCTGCAGTTATGGGGGTACGGAACAATCACTTTCTGACATGTACATCATCTGTGTTTTATGAAATGTCTCCCAGGGAGACCACATGCTAAAATAAACCATCAATATTTTATTGTTCACTCTCTCGTGTGCTTGTTACAATTTGGTTTATGTTTTATTTGTTTATAAAACCATTTGTGCTAATAACCCAACCATATTTTTTATTTTCCTCTATGCCCTAATTTCACTGCTGCTAGGGCAATGCAGAAGAGATGATTGGCTCCAGTTATTTTGTTTCAGAAGTTCCAGCTGCTGACTAATTACCTTGCTGGAAAAGCAAACACGGCTGTTTCTCATATCTACACTGCATTTTCTTATTTCCAAATATGAAGTTACAGGAATCCAAGGCAGTTAATATGTCAGGTTTTATTTACATAGCTCTTCAGTTATCATGGGGAGCAGCATCTCTGCTCAACCTTTGGGATTATAGGAGGATTTTGTCAAAAGACAAAATACTATGGAATGGTTTAAAGTATGTATATAAATTTAAACAAACACAAATAAAAAGCAGAACACTTGGGCTATCTCTGTGCATTATGGTAAATGAAGCCATAATCTCCTAATACCCCTGGCGATGAGGTCTCTCCATTAGCTAATAGCTGGTTTAAAACACAGTCTTATAATAATTCTACCAACTAAATAAACATTTTAAAATTAACACATACACACACATGTGCATAAACATTCCAATTTACAAGGCAGAAAAGAAAATTATGTTCCACTGTCTATTTTTCAGTCATTAAATTTTCAGTAGTGTAAGCCTGCGTGCAACTGTGTGACCCATAATAAAAAAGCCCCCTTGAAGTTAAAGCAGCTTGGAGGTACCCACCCAGCTCCCTCACAAAGTGAGAGCTTCCTGGGAGAGCAGACCTACCTTTAACAACTGAAGGAATGATAAGCCATGCAGGGCATTGGACTGGGCTGGATCTTTTGGGTTCTTGCAGCCATCCATTGTGGGTATGAAAATCCTGGCTGTGCTCAATCAGAAAAGCAAGAGCGTGTTCTTCTCTTCAGCCCGAGCGCTGCTGCCTTTCTGCTTCTTGTCAATATTTAACTACTTTGTCAAGTTGGATTATATCTCCTGTCCTAAATCCTACTCCTTTAATTCAAATTAAGTGGGTGTGCTTCCAAGGCAGCTTCTTAGTCATGTATTGATAGCTTATCAAAGTCGTTTGTTTGGCCTGCAAGGTTTCTTCCTGGATGCATTTTCATGTATAGGTGATGCAGTTGCCAAACCAGTGCACCAGAGAAACCGCCAGGGTGAACAAACAGCTATGGTTTCTGTGTTCCACAGCAACACCCAGAGAAAACAAGGGCTTTGTTGGATTTTCAGCATTTCTTGATCACTCTTGACAACAGAATGAAAACATCACTCACAATAATCGGAGGAATTCCAATATATGCACACTTTTCGACAAACTAGTATAAAATAATGTGTTTTTTCTGACATTTTTTTAAGCAGAGGCTGAGGGAAGTGCTTCTTCAGGGCTGATCCCGCCCTGAGATGTGGCTGCAGCTGCCTTTTCCCTGCAGCTACTCCAGCATGGCCAGAGCTGTTTCTGCTGTCTGCAAACAAACCAGTTCAGTTTGACTTGCTGGAGATGCAGCTATGCACTACTATGAACAGGCTTGTAGGAATTCATGTTCGGTACCACTTATGCACATTTATTTGCACGTTAAGTGTGTCTCTTAGGCACAGGCAGTCTGCCAACACTGTTCTCAATGGAATGCAATTTTGCTTTCCAAATTAAGAGGTACTAATAATATCAAGCACCAAAAACAATGATGCAAAACCTGTATAGTGCTTCAAGCTACAGTAGTTAACATTAAAAAGTCAATTATCACCAGTTCACTGCAATATTTTGTCTCAGAAGGTAGATTTTTTTAAAAGAATGTTACAATGTCTTAGTTGGGTGTTTTGTTGTTTGGGTTTTGGGAGGTTTTTTGGGGGGAGGCGAATGGGGCTGGGAATACTGACTTTTAAAAATGAACTTTACTTGTTCCTAAAAGGGATAGGATGCAAAAAGGCTACAGGTTTCAAAATAATAGATACAAATATTCCTCACAGATCTCTTTTTCTCTGTCCTCCTTCTAAGCTTATTCACAAAAAAAGAAAAAGGAAGAAAAAAAGAAAAGAAAGGAAAAGAAAAGGATGTTTGGAGCCAAAGAAGCCAGTTCAAAATGATGGGAGAAATCAGATTCACTTGTAAGGAGCAGTAAAGGTACAGGAGGTGGAGTCTACCTAGTTGTATTCCCCAGCTGAATTTCTGGAATTTTGTGGCTGCTGGGCAATTTTTCCCACGTCTTTGGTAATACAGATTGTTTACACCCCTGTAACACTGTTTAAAGTAACCTAGTATTATTGATAGCTAATTCAGATCTGAAAATGTCTCTGTGCACATGGACGTACACAGTGAGTTCCCATTATAAGTTATCAGATCCAGATCATTGTGTCACTCTGCCTGACCCAAAGGCTGATGAAGCATGGGAGGATGTCCTGCTCATTCTCTGACCTTTGGGCTGGGCCAGGCTCCACCAGCACACAAGCACAGGAGGCACTCAGTGTTGCTTAGTCCCATCCCCATCCCTCTGTCTCCAAGAGAACGAACTCTCTGTTTCAGGGTCAGCGTACAGGGTCTTGTCCAGCATGACATGATTTCAGATCACCAAAAGCTGGCAGAAGCTCACATCTTTCTCTCAGCCTGATGGGCACAAACCCTCAGGGGACAGTTATCAGCCAGTGAAATCATATTTTGCAATGCTTATTCCAGATATAAAAGGATTCTTAACCTATATACAATCTCTTGAGCAACTTAACTCCCCACCCCCTTCCCCATTGCTCTCTGAAACCCTCAGCCTGCCCTGAAATAGATGCTGAGCCTCAAACAGTCAGAAGCGATTTTGTAGTCTGAAATCCAAACCACGCACAATTGGCCTCTGAAACTAGTGGAACAAATGCTACTCTCTTGCAGCAAGATATTTTTGTCTTTGATAAATATTAACTGACGTGCAATAGTCATAGCCAAAGCAGCTGACCCATATTTCATAACTAGTGGAAGTTTTCCCTGACACTATCATTAGAAGCACTCAGCTGCTGGGGGCTGTGAGCCGGATCCTGCTGAAAAACTCCTGCTCAAACCAAGGAGTACGAGATCATCAAGCACAAGATTACTGCTTGTGGCCTTGACAGGTGGAAATGCATTGGAGATCACTTGACAGAAGATTTTAATGCGGCTCTTTACATCTTTGCAATTGGTTAAAAAGGGAAAAAGTGGAAACATTCCAGTTTTGCCTTATTAACTGATATTTTTCACTGGGGAAACTCCACAGACTCACCACTACCAGCGCAATCATGGGGAGGGAGCAGATGCTGGGTAAGGGGAGTTTTGTCACAGGGATATTGTGTGATAGAGCTCATCTGGCTGCAGGGTTTACAAGATAACATACAGCGAGTGGTCACGAGGTCACCTGCGGTGTAACTGAATTGCTGCTTTCAAAAACTATCAAAAGGTGTAACTTCAGTGAAAATTGTTAATAACTGAAATCTGCAGATCTGAACAAGATTGCCAGAGATCAGAAATTCTTTAGAAAACACTACATTCTTGAGCTTAGAATGTTGGGGGTTTTTGTTATGAAGCCGAAACACTCAATGTTTTCAGGGTTGTGTTGAAGTTTGGGTGTTTTCTGCTTCTTCGAAAATAAATAGATTCAAAGTTTAAAAACAAAAAGAGGAGTGCAGAAAACCTGAGAATAATCACAATCTGCCTAATATTTTAAGTAATATAAAATACCATGAGCCTCAGAAGAAAATACTACCAACCTAGTACAGGAAAATCTTTGTTTACTTAATGCAGTTCTGACTCCTTATCCATTATTTATTTATATAAGTGTTGTACGAACTTCCCCAGCCAAGCTGTTCGGGTTGCCAGCATGAATAGCTTTCCACATCTGCTGCCAACTGATGTCTCCCCTGACGGTATTCAGAGCTGAAGACCAAAAATTTCACGTAGACCAGAATTAGCTCTTTAATAAATGGGTCTGTGGAGCACTTCGGCATAGAATAAAGCAGCTGTTTCAGTGGTCATGTGGCTTCTGGCAATTGTCTCCAAAACTTGCCTGTGCCACAGCTCATCAAGGAGTTACCTGCTGCTTCCATCACAAGGCTCCATTTTTGCATTCTTAAATAATATTTTAAGTGAAATGGGGACCTTGAAGGGCATATTTATGCTGCTCAAATTCTGTGTTGTTTGGGGAATGAGACTAAATTCTAACCTTTAGATGTAAGTGAAAATTTGTCGTGCTTTTCTTGAAACCCGCTTAAGCATGTTCAGGATTTTTCATGTGAATTGGGGAACATTTGCTGGTACACAGTGCAACAAATGGAACTCCCAGATTCACTTATGCATCTTAGACATGTCAGCTGAGGTCTTACTGTCTCACAGGGACTACTGAGCTAATTCTGTCAAACTCCCATTGCCCCCAGTGGAAATTTGTCCAAAATTAAATGGAAAAAAAATGTGGACCATGCTCTGTGTTTGGGTGAAAAATGAACTGTCTTGGTAGCTGCCACGTTTGTGTGCCAGGAATTGTTGTGCGGGATTTTAAAAGGTGCTTTCTTTTGGCCTCTGTTCCCAGTGAAATCAGTCAGTGATTAAACGTCCATTGACCTCAGTGGGAACAGATTTAAACTCACGTTAAGCATTTTAAAATCCAAGCATGCAGGTTTTACACACTGGACAACATACCTTTCCAAGCACTGTTCTAAACCTTCTTCTCCCATCAAATGTATCTTTTGCAATCTATCTTTTGCAATGCGTCTTTTGCATTAGATGTTGGAAGAGACTGAAGAAGTACCATTGTTTTTCAGTGTCACTTAAATAAATTGAGTATAGTGCAACAGGCTGAATGAGAAGATACAATTTTTTATAAGCTCATGATGTTTTCCTTTGTCTTAGAATGTCTTAGAATTGTTCATTAAACTTTGAACAGTTTTCAGGACACAGCATCTAACATAACTGCTGTGCCAACACTGCCACGTCTGCCCCGTCACACAACAAACCAGACATGACTTTTTAATGAAAAACAATAAAAAATGTTCATCAATTATTAAAGTTTTCCTTTCAGTATGCATGGCCGAAAAAAAATAAATGAAAATATCACTTCCTACATGTCACTTACACTACATATTTTGATTTTCTTGTACTAAGCCCAGCCACCCCAATACCTTGTTTAGAGCACAACAATACTTCACTTTTTTAGGCATGAAGGAATTCAAAATCCTCACTACAGTGCAACACACAGCTATGGCCTTGGGCTAAAAAATAAATACCTGCTTTTCACAGAATGCGTTAAGCAGTTCCGTCTTTCCAGAAATAAATTCTTTCTCCGTATCCTCTGTTTGGATCTTTTCATAAAGAAACAAAAGGTTTCTGAAACATTTAGTATTTTTCAATGTGGCAATGTTAATAAAACTGATGGCACACAATGTGGAGAGCATAATTAGTCCTGCAGTCCAGCATTCCCTCCCATGAGTGGGAACACTTTCGCTGTGCAGCTCCCAGTGACCTGAAGGTCATCCCTCTGTACAAGGACATTTGCTACAAGGTCACTAAGCTTTTTTTAAACTAAAGGGAAAACAAGGAAACTGCTTTCCTCTTCTGCCAACTTCTCTTCAGAACATCACCATGTCCCTTCCAAGCTTTTGCTGCCTCCTGCCCCAAACTATAACCTGAGGAGTGGAAACTTCTTTTGTTCTTTGACCTTCAGTGCCTTCCATAAGAAGGCAACTTAACTTTCTCGAGGCAGAAAAGACCCTCCTTTGACCTCACCTTCAGTTTTTCTTCATTCATGGATGCCAAAGGAGAATGATTAGGAAATTTGTTGTTTCCTTCTCCCCCGCCTCATTCCCAGTCACATCTCCCTCTTTCCCAAGAGCAGTCACAGCAGCTCTTGCAAAATCTTATCTCCTCAGTGCCTCACCCTATACATCCTATAGTTCCCTTATCTCGTCCAAGATAACAGCCCAGCTAGTGAAGGGGGTATTAGCTCATTCTGGGGTTTTGTTGTGGGTCTGAGGTGAGTGTGTCACCCAAGAGCTACAAACACCATTTCCTGTGTTATCCATATATTGAAATGCTGGAAAATCTAACATCCAAATATTGGCAAGCCAAGCTTGGCTCAGCGCGAGCATGAAAGAGATCACAGCCCAGGGAAGGATGGCTGCAGGCCATAAATGCAAATAGCTGTGCGATTAACAACATGTTATACCCATAAAAATTAAATCAAACATTGGTCAGCTGAAGGTCATTAAAGAAAGAAAGTCCCTTAGTTCTCCTTTAGGCTGCTCTGAAAGGCTGATACTCACCAGTGGGAGGTATGGTGGACTAAGAGGAAACCACACAGATTTAAAAGATTTTGTTTTGAAAAAAAGGAAATGTATTTGCTTAGTATTATGGTGAGCCCAGTCAATGCAAGCAAAGCAGTAACAGACTATAAATTACCAGAAACAACAAAAAAAATCCTTGTTGATTGGAGTGACTATTGTCAATACATATCACTTACCAAGCAAACATAGAGAGCACTCACAGCACAAACATTATAAAAGGGCCAAACTTTTAGAGTGCTCTGGATCCTTTGCCAGCTTTTGCAAGCTGAGTTCAAGAAATGTGAAACTACTCACTGTCAAAGGGCTGCCTGCTGGCTGTGAATAGTCACCTTTGACAAGAGCTAGAGGGGATGTGGAGGTTGTTTCTACAAGCCTTTAACTCCGAGCTCCTTGAGGCAGCAGAGGAGGCTCTGCAATACCTCAGTGCAGGTACAACACATCAGGTCACTTCTGAATAAACAGATCTGCTTAATCTGACCATTGTCTCCTGCATGAACCAAACCAGACCCTTGCTGGCAGTACAAATACCAATCTTTTTTTCATCTCCACTGCTGGATGAGTAGAAATTTGCTGGATTTAAATAAAACAGAGAAAAAGACACTTAATCCTTGACAAAATTGCTTGTGACCAAGGTATGCCTTCTGTATCAACATTAAGACAAAAGATTAGAAGCTTTATCTGGTAAATTAATTTAACATTACAAACTAGCAAAACAAACTCAGGGAGGCTGAACCTTTTGGTCAGAGCTGCACATCACCATGATAGCTACAGAAAATGAAATGCTGATGTGCACTTGTTTGGATGAAGGACTAAGTAGTTTCTTTGGAAAGTGCTTGAGTTTGTGACTCTTTCAAACTTTATCAGGGAACTGACTTTCCTTCATAGCTACCAAACAATAGGAAAGATCATAAAAAGCCAAAACTGGCCTACTGGGAAGCATCTATTACATGTGGCCCCAGGGAAGGATGGCAGAATATATGAAAAAGTCTGAAGAGAAAAGTGCCTCTATGCTGAAATCACCAAATTCAGTACATTCACATAAACCCTCGTATAAGTATGTTTATATTTATGAACAGTTTATATTTACAAACATATTGCTATTGCATTATCTTCCTTGGCTTCTTCATAAAGTTAAAAAGAAAACAAAACAGTACTGGTCTTTGTCTGGGAAGTTTTTCTGATGCTGACTTTATTTATTTGTTTATTGCAGAGCAGAAGCCTTAAGGATGTGTAAAGTATCTGTTGTGACACACAGCACTCTCTTACTAGATCAAACCTAGGTCTCCATAGACAGCAGACAAGAGCACAAAAGGGGAAGTGCAGATGAACTCACACTAGAATTAGAAAAAGAAAGGATTTAAAGCTGAAGGTTTTGAGGGAAAACGTCCACTATGATACACATCGCATTCGCCATTAGGCTGCCCTTGGGAGGGAGAGAATCAAGAAGCTGTAAAACAGGGTGTTAAATGGGCTTCCCGGGACTTGAGAAACCACTAGACCTCCATTAGACAGACTTTTGACAGGTCTCCCTGTTAGCATATCCAATATATAAAAATAAAAACGGCTCCAGCTGGCAGACTATTGTTTCTATGGCAGCGTAGATCAAGACCACTCAGAACTCTTTGAAGACTTTGAAACCAAACTATTCTCTAAAACCACAGGAAGCACACGGCACAGATATGACAACGTTCCTAGCTTGGAGCTGGGTACTGACAGCTGCTTCCTCTCTGCTCTCTGCTTGCTTTCCCGGGGAGGCACGTCAGTATCTGGGACCCTCAGGACTCAGCAAACATAAAACTATCCCTGCACAAACCAAAGGGTCTGAGCAACAAGGCAAACACAACAAATCTTAAAGATTTTGTAAAATGTTTTTTATAATTTTTGGCATGGTAATGTTAATTATCACTTTTCCTCATTCTGTCCCTGCTGATATAGTGTAGAAAACTGATGATTCCATTCAGTTCTTCTAAATTTGAACCTTTTTTTATGAGGTACTTCAGCTTCTATTATTCTCTTCCTGTTGGGGAGGCTCTACTCTGATTTTTTGCAAATCTCTAGAGAAAGTTGCAGCAGGACAACTTCCACCATGCCAAGAAATGGGTGTTGGAATATTGCTTTGTAAAGTCACAGAAAAGGGCTGATTTAAAAGTGATTAAAGACTGAGAGCTACAGAAGATTTGAGGATGGAATATACTGTTTTACACAAAAAGTGTTCCCTGCTTAGGCGCTCTTGCTGCTTTACCAGATTACAAAGGGTTTTTCCAAGGGGCAAAAGCAGAAGGGGCAGATTGAGCTCTGGGAATTGGTTTTAAATAAGGCTGTGTTCTCTTAATCTCTTGTTTCTAGAAGAAAATCCCTTGCCATAAATCCATGGCAATGAAAATACATGCATTATACCAGTACTGGTAAAGTATATATTTATTTTTGAATGCCCTTAGCAAGCTTGATATGAACTGACTGACTTTAATAAAGGAAATATTTGCATTCATGTTGATCACTCGTGTATGGATTTTCATCCTTTGCTTTCCACATTTCAGCCTCCAAAACCAAGCAGGAGCATCTCCTTTTCTGCATGTTTTTAAACAGCAGTTGTTCTGCAACACCCAAGTCAGACAGCAAAAAGCAGCCACATAAGGCAAAGCTGGATAATGCATCACCTTCCCCTGCGGGTCCTACCAGTAACTAATAAACATCTGAGAGCAGCAGCACCTGAGAAGGAATCTGTGATTCTTCCAGCTCTCCAGGAGGGAGCCCACAGAACTGCACGGAGCAAATACCTCCTTTTCCTGTAGGGCACTGGACAAGCTGGAAGGGCGCTGTGTGAGGGAATGGGAACTGAGCAGAGGCTGTCAAGGGCAGCAAGAAGGGATGCAGTTAACTGGCTGCCTCCTGGACTCTGAGTCGTTCAAATCTGAGCTTCAGGAGCATCCTCTGAGTTCAGCAAGAACATTTCAGTGCATTCACAGTTCGTCAGGATGGTAACACAGGGTTCAAACAGGGAGATCTGTTTGTAAGTAAATTCTTGTCCCACTGCTACAGCTGTGTCAAGCCTGATGCCAGCTGGCACTTGAAGCTGTTCTAGTGCCAAAATTTTCTGTCTCCAAAGCAAATGGGAACGAGCCAGCATCCTGTGGATATCAACTGTAAGTAGCCATCCAAGACGGAATATAAGATGAGCTTGCAGAAGAGATGGGAGATCTCCATAGGAACAGCCAGCTCAGAGTCACAGAGAGTGAAAAAGAGAGAGGGAGGTTATCCCTATTGCATAAACAGTTCATTTTTGTCTCCTGACTAATATTTAGGATCAGATTCTCCACTGGGATAAATTAGAGCATCTTTAGCTCCATGTTTGAAAAAATCTTGACATCATTGTATAAACCATATTATTTGAAATGATAAATCTGTTTTCTATGCCTTACAGTTTAAGAGCCTCTAGGCTATTGTTTTCCAGGCCCTTTCCAACATCAGACAGGCAAGAGACTTAGTCACACTTCATCTTCAAGCAAATGGAGACTGCATGTAGTTCCCCAAGTCTGGGTTACAGGGAGTGAAAGAAAAATCTTGTACCCAGCATCACAAGGCAAGTAACAAAACCATAAGAAATAGTGGCTGCAAAATCTGGCCATCTCCAGCTCACATCAGTGGAAGAAGTGATTTTGTGCCAGCTGAGGACCCATCCCTCAGTCTAAATATTGACTCAGTGTTTGGCCTCCTGGACTAAACAAGAAGTTTCATGAGGCATTTCCCAACTCAGAGGAGTTTGGAGAGCCTGAAGGCCTCCACTTCAACCTTTACGTGATGAAATTTGAGACCTCCATTTGAGACTGCTTCAGAATGCAGTCAAAAGATTTCCCAGCTGCTTTAAAATTTGAGTTTTAAAATTTGGTTTTTATATTTGTTTGCTGCAGCACATATAACCTAGTAAATATTCTCCACAACCGCAAGAAAAAAATTTCCTGCCTCTGTATTCTTACCTAAAGCTGGACAAAATATTTAAGAATAATTTTTCCTCTCAAAAAACAAGTCATCTATCTGATTCAGGAAATGGAAATCAATCTTTGCTGCTATGCCTGAAGTGAAAATTATCTTCCACTCTTCTGAGACTTTTGCATTTTATTTGGCCAACTAAGTGTTTTATAGGAACTTAGGAAGAAAAGGAAAATCACAAACATTTGAACGTTTATCAAACTCTTTCAAAAATACGGCAATATTTCCAAGATTTGTATCTTTTGAACACCAAAATAGTAGAAGGATTTTTCTGTAACCAAGGAGAAGGCATCAAATATCATCTTCTGCAGTAGATGAGAAAGACCAATCTTACTCCAGGACTACGAGCACAGTAAAGTACAAATCTTTGCTTGAGAATTTAATTTCTTCAATCCATTTTCATCTCTACAGTCACCAAAAATCTGAATTGTCTTTGAAATGTGTTCTCTCTTGATCCTGATACTCTATTATCAGCATACTGACTGTGCTGCAAATTTTGGAAACATCTTATCCTGAACAATGCCATTTTTTTCTCTGACACTGAGCTTGTTGGCTCTGAATTGCTTCTCTGGATTGAGCTCTGCTCCTTTACAGGCTCTGTCAGTGATATATTGCTACATATGATATGATGTAGATCACATCAATGTACCATCCACTGCTCTCATCATGTTTCAGCAACTGCTGTAGCCAAGGCAAAAGGTCTTAGTTAATTGCTCGCTTCCTTACGGGGTATTTGGAAGATCATAGAAGGAAGACAGGCATGTTATTGTTAGCTATAATACTGCTTGCTCATTCAAAGGCCATCAAAACCTCCTCAGATCAAAGTTCCTTACTGAGAATTCACACTATGCTGTATCCTTGTGAGTACAGACTGAGATCACGAGTCCTCAGGGCTCAGAAAAGAAAATCACCTCTTTTTATCTGTAACCTTTTATTGTTGCTGTTTTCCTTGACTACTTAACTCTGGCCTTAAGTGCTCTTGTGCACCAAATTCCAGCCTCCATTTACTGAGGGGTTACCCCACCAAAAGGACAAAAGCTACATTAGCCCCAGGTTTGAGAGCAGACACATACATTGGGAATTTTTTTTCCAATAGAACATATAAATGCATTTTTTTACTCCCATTTTCAGTTTACCACATCTGCCTATGATGGGGTCCTTTCTGTTCACCCAGCAACGAGAGCGTGTCAGTCCCTCATTCAGTGCCCAGATTCTGGACACGGCGTAATGGACATTGCCGGTGGGGACACACTCGGGGAGTGCCATCTGTGCTGAGGGAAACTGCCTACATCAAATGGATGGGGAAAAATGTGTGTCATGAAGAGGAGAAGAAAAATTTATCTGTTTTGCAAGGCTATCAAGGATTTCAATAAAGGGCAGTAGATGCATCGCCTTTGATTAGCTCATAAACGCCCATATTATCATTCTGGGGAAATGAAGTTCTACTTAACAGACTCTGCTCTTTCTCACAGAGATGGGAGGAATTTATCTGTGATGGCTCCTCACTGAAAGCAAGCCATCATTCATACCCCAAGAAATACTAGGATAATGAAAAGTGCCATACACAGCGCAGATACTTCCCCCCATTTTTTTTTTGGAACTTATTAATTATCAGAATACCAATCTAGGTTTGTAAATCAGGAGAGAATCTTCCTAAATAATCTATGAATGTGTGATAATGCTCATTATTTTCAGAGTTTGGAAAAACAAGTCCATCGGCAATCCCATCACCACAGCAGCACTCCCTCTGGGTCTTCTGAGTGTGTGAGGATCTCCAGTGTTTAAACATGACACCCTTTCTTGTGGTTCCTATTAAATAATGTGAAGGAGCAGTGGTCATTTACATAGATTCAGCTAAAGATCTTTATTTTATAATACCTGTGCCCTTTTAAGCCACTTATTTACATTTGTCTTAGGAGATGGGCTAACTTCTAAGAAAAGCACACAAAGGCAACAAATGCGTGGAGAAGAGCCACAGCACAAGAAAAGGCTGAAGTCTGCTTAGGAAAAGGAATCAGACAGGCCTACACCAAAAACAGAGGGAAAACCTGTAGCCTGTGCCTTCAGGCAGCTCTTCCTGCCCGTGAGTCCATGCCCAGTCACCACAGGGAAAGGAGCAGCTTTAGGGGCTTCACCACCTTCCACATTCTACCCAAATGCAGCTGGGGACACGAGGTGCCCCACACACAGTTGCACAGAGATGCTGTTTGTGAACCAGCTGGAAAGATTACAGTCCAATAATTTCACAGGCAGCTTGGCTGGAGATGGCCCAGAGGGCTCATTCACTTAGGGAAAAAAAAAGAGCAGGACTGACTTCTGCAACACAAATATTTACAGAGGCAGATCACAAATCCAGTGGTTTTAGCTGCTCAGTCATGGGGAATGACTTGGTAAGGCCAGAACAAAAAACAACACTTGGGTAGAGCTTAATTTCATTGTCTAAAGGTTCCTCTGCTGGGTTCAACCAGCCCTGCCCTCGGCTTGTTTAGGCAGCTTTCCTTGGTAACAAAAGAGTTTCACACTCCAGCATCCATGAGAGATACAATTTTCAGATGCACTGACATGACACAGCCTTGGCACTGGCCTCGCTCTGCGCAGACTGAATGTAATTAGGTTCTGGTCACTGGGCTGTGGGCAAACACCAGCTTCCAGTCCACACAGTAATTAATGACAGCACAATGACATCCAAAATCGACACACTTCACGCGGGGGAAGGGGGATGTTTGGAGGTTAGAAAATTATGGTTTGTGAGTTTTAGAAAATCTTGTGATACAACACTGAACGCCACAAATACCCAGAATGCGCATTCCAAACTGAGGAGCTGCAAAAAAAAGCACAATTCTCCTTTGTGTACAGTACTAACAAGTGTATAGAGACTAGCTCACCCTATTTTTAGGTTTTTTGTACATTCATCTCTATCCCTATCTGTTCTGCACCACTTCCTGAGCTTTGCTAATTAGTGCATTGAGCCATACATGTGGATATATAAATATAGCTTAGATATAAAGACCTTGTGGGTCTGAGTTTTAAAAATATCCCTAAAAATAGATGGCAATTGTGTCTAATAGGGAGCACTGTTCTTCATATTTCCTTCCTTGCCTTCATTTTGTGAGTACAACATAAACAATGATTTTACCATCATAAATAATTCAAGTCATTCCACAAGATATCAGTAATGTCAATTAGACGTATTTCTTCCCATCAATGAGAATTTCCTGTTTTCTACTACGCTTTGGGAAAAGACGCTCAGCCTTGATGCATCAGGCGTTGAAAACGTGTCTTTTCTCATTCACGGCTTTCGGACTCCACCTCGTACATTGCAAGCCCAGATTCACAGGTTTGTGCTTCCTGAAATTTGTATCCTCAGTTCCAAGTGCCATCCTGCAATTCGTGCAGGGCTGAACAGCCTATGGTACTTGTTAAGAAAGCACCATAATGCAAATTCACTGGGCCCCCAAGTGACATACGCCCTCACATCACTGGCCCTGAAAAACATGTAATCCATATTAAATAAAGCCCCGAGCCATTTGCAATAATATTTTCTCGGTTTTAAAAGGTCATTAGAAGGTGAGAAAAGGTTGAGGGAGAACTTTTTACAATGGATAAGAATAACACAGCACAGATGTAACATTTCTGGTGGATGATCCACCAGATCTTTGCAAACATTAATTAAGGCTCACATTTTCCATATGAGATAGGTAAACACTGTGGTTCCCTTGCTCTCTGATCTGTAAAACAAGGCCAATAAAAGACTTGTGACTCATAAGACATCAGAAGAGCCAAGAGCAAAATTAAAAAAGACACAGCAGCCAGCCCACATTCTAGCAACGCAGATTAATTCAGTCAGTGATGGGATCCTGTGCTCTGCTCATGCAGGGTCAGGTCCTGTTTCCCTCGCCAACTACAGAAGAGTCCTGGATGTACTTGACTTCCAGTTTTGCATAAGTATAAATAATCTGCTACATCTCATTCTTCCAGACTCCAGTCATCTGTAATTTCGAATAAGACTTCTTTCCTCCTCCTCCTTCTCTACTGCACTGCTTTGATGCTTAACCCCTCGGTTCTTTTCTTTGCAGCGTGGTATTATAAGAAACCTCAGTAGAAAGGGAAGGTGTGGACCAAATGATGAACATGTTCAGTGTAATCCACAGCTGCAAGGAATTGAATGTTAACAAAAACCGTCAGGAAAGTGTTTAAATTTTCCCTTCTGTCCTCAGATCTGAATCAGCAGGGTGTAAGTGGTTCACGGATATTGTACCTCTCATCTTCACCAGGGGATGAATTTCACTTAAACAGCACAGTCATATCTCTCAGCTTTGGTCTCCGTTCCCACCTATTTTCAGTTCTGAGATAGATCCAACAGAAACTATACCTGACAATAAATAATAAATAACTCTTGTACTAACTTCCAAACACAGCTGTGCATCTACAGATTCAAAGTGCTGCACCGGACAGGTGGACTCAGAGATGAATACATAGACTCAAGATGGAAACATAAATGAAAGAAGAATCAAGTTCATATACTGCTGCTCCAAATTTTCTATGCTGTTAGGCTTTATATATTGTATAAAACAGACAACCAAATGATCTCTTTCTGTAGTTGGTCAAAGTTGTTCAAAACTCTGCCCCAGAAAGCACTTGGGAAATGAACGCACTGGCAAGTTGTTTAGCACAGAAGTTTCAACTAAGAAGTGCAGGTTCATAATCAGAATAATTGTTTAGAATTACATATCCAATTACTAAATCTGAGGTCACATTTGAGTAAGTTATTGAGAAAAACGTATTTTTTTATTTTTAGCACTTTGGGCCAAGAGTCCTCCAGGAAAGAATTCCACTTTGTTCTCTTTCAACCTAAAAAAAAAAAATTCCACTAAAAAAAAATTGCTGAAAAATTTTTAGCTGTAGCTATTGTCTCTGTTGCAAACATATATGTTTGTCAGCTCTGAAATTAGATTCACTGTGCAGGCTGTCAAAAGAATCGAACTGATGGTGTAAAATGATGATTAAACAGATATGAATCCTTCACCTGAGTATCAAGACACAATGAGCTCTACAAGCACCACTGCATTATTTTCACAACCAGATGCATTAAAATTTATCAGTATTTGTGTCATTTACTGAAATATTGTGTTAATATCTACATTTCAGCATGGGGTGCCCATTTGATTCTACACAAATTCAGTGAGCACTGCTGAGGGCAACAGAAGGTCAAGTCACCTCTTGACCTGTGCATGGAAGTCCTCAATCATTAATGAGATGAGAAAGGAAGGACCACATTTAGGCAGGTGATCCAACAGAATAAGTCTCTTGATCTGGAGCCACACAGTTAATTCCTCTGCATCAATATTTCAGATGCATCAGGTTGAGGGGAAAATATACTTGCCAAAAACAACAGTTTGGCTTAAAATCAAAACCTGTAAGCTGCAATGTGTTAAGTGCCAATGCTCTTGGAATGCTTCCTGGTTTTATGAATACAACTTGCAGTTCAAGTGCTATCATGTAACCAGGATAAAAAGATATTTAAAAAATAAAGGTATAAAATGCACCATACCAGACGGATTGTGGCTTAAGAACATAAATAAATGCAGAGTCGAGTCATTGCTCATAAAATATAATTTCAGTAATCTGAATGAAGAACCTAGAGAAAGGGATGGTTTGTATGCCATGATAAATACGCTGGTAAAAAATGTAAAAGCTCACAGCTTTCTTTAAGACTGACAGCATTGGAAATCCTGAGCTATACCAGGCCAAGCAGCATTCAGTTTATTCAGACATAATGTGTTCTGGGACCTGAAGAAGTGTCTTTTAGCACAGCACTGGCCAAGCCTAACTTGCATTTTCAGTTGAATATTCACTGAATATTACATTTTACTCAGGTTTTTCTTGTACTGATGTGACAGTTCATCACAGCTGCCTACCACTGTCAGCATCTCATTTCTCCAGACAGCGAGGCCAGAAATTCATTTCAACATGCTGAGATAAAATAATAGAAAGCATAACACCCAGAATGCTGGAGACATCCCATGCTTGGGGACCCAAGTGCGGTTTGGGCAAAAATTATGAACTGAGGAGATGCCACTGGACCTGCCAATTTGAATGAGCCTGAGATAAGTGATTCCTGAATGGGTCTCTCCCACCATTTGTGTGGAAGCTTCCTCACTTTGCACAGAATATTTAATTAGCCAGAAAGATTTTCTTGTTCTGTAGTGGGAGATTTAGATTCCTATTCCTGTACCAGTGGACAGTCAATTATTTATGAAAAGTAGGAAAGAGTCAACAGAAGGGACTGTGAATGCCCCGTGCAAAATAATGACCTATTGCTCGGAGGCTGTAATGCTCTCGAGGCAAAGGAGAGAACTGAACCTCATAAAAGCAGGACAAAATAATCTCCTTCTCCCTTGATAATAGAGGTCTTTTGCTGGTTTGCCTTTTTTTCTTTTTTTGTCTTGAAATGAGAAGGAAAATTTGGCCCAAATTCACAAGCAGTTTCCAGGCAATTGAACTTTGCCAGAACATGTAACGAAGCTCTGAGATGCTATGTGCCACCCTGCTGGAAAAACTTAATGGATTGCAGTTGTACCATGAGGCAAAGGAACTTCCGAAAGGCAGGGGGGAGAGTTTCCTGTTACCGACGAAACACTAAATACTGATTACCAGGATATACTTTTGCCTCCAAAGGATGATGATCCAGATCTTGAAAGTGATGGGAATCCACTCCCCCACCATCTAGAATATTGTTTCCATTTCTGCTGTTTGAAATTACTGTTAATCCATTTCACTAGGTTTTGGATCTAAGAGAACCAGTTACTGATGCTGTGTAAAATGTGGATTTCGGGCAGGAGAATAAGCAGAGATTTCAGAAGAGGTGTCACATTAACCATTTTCTTTTTCAATACATAGTGCATTAAAGATGTATTTTAAAGGTTTTTAAAGGAGAGCAGTATCTTTTGGCTAATGATGACACATTTTTCTGAAGAGTAAGGAAGACACTGGAAATTGTACGGATGGCTTTCGACACCTCTCCAAGCAGAGTGGTGAGTTGAGCTTTACACTAATGATGGGTCAGGAGGCAAACTCAACTCTTCACAAAGGGCTTGAGAGGTAAATTTCCTAAAACGCATTGAGAGAAAGGTGAGGTAATGGAGGACCACAAAGTAAGAGACGATCTGACGACTGAGCAGGCAGGAAAATGAGTCTCTCCCTTCCACAGACTTAAAATAGTGGAGTTTACTTCTAACCTGCTTAACAGATTCTATGATTTTGTGGTAATAGATTACTGAAGAAAAGCGGAGTTGACCTCCATTGCAAGCTCTGACCAGCTGGGGGAAACAGTTCCAGCCAAGTTCTCACACTTCGCTCTCTCACACTGAGTGACCACCATCACACACGCTGATAGTTTGCTCAGTGGCTCAGCCATTACAGCAGACCCTCAGGACACCCAGTGGGATGGCTCCTGTTGGAAGGGAGACTCTCAAAGTGCCAACAAGTTAATGCTGAGATTATCTTCTGGAGACAAGCCTTGCAGTTTTACCCTGAGGTTCAATGCCACAGCAGAAAGAAGCCTGGAATCTTTCAATATATTAAAATGCATCCAATTCATTTAGTAAAAGATTTGTATCCATCTCTAGCTCTGGGTAAAGCCCTGTTAATTAGCCCTTGAGGTAACAATATGCCAAATATTACCAGCAGTCTTCCCTATTCTTCCTAGACAGATGTGAATGCAGAGATATTTAAGAGGATAATTGCACCCCTGCTCTTTGTTCACTGAAGAAATCCCCTGTTAGAGCTTCTGCTTCATTCTTGCACTGAGAAACCCTACAGAGCAGCTCACTGCAAAGCTGGGTAGAAGTATAAATAATCTGTACAATTTATTTTGTTTGCCTCATTGTTGCTCTAGTTATTGCTAGTTGTCCCATCCCCAAACTATATTCTTTGTCTTGAAGAAACAGACATCCAAAGAGATGCCATAATCAGTGCTTATCTATTGTGCAATGTGCACACGGACAAGATATTTTGATGGCTCTGGTAACCTATCATACTATTCTAACCATAAATCAAGGTGGGAAAAACTAGATAAATGTATAAGCTGATCAAAGTCAGGCAAAAGAACTATACTCTCTGAATTTTTCCTATAAATACAGAATATATTGTACAATAAAATAATAATGAAAATAATTACATACTGTTTTGAATAAAGACACTTCAGAAAAAGATTATTTCCTCAAAATTCTTTTGTTTTGTTTTTTTTTTTACTTTGTGGATTGAGTGATCATATTCCACATTAATATAATTAGGCACCCATTCTCATTTTAGTTCTTCTACCGACACTGGTAAAATGCATCACTCTTAAGATGAATATTGTCTAACACTCTGTCAGTTTTGTACTTCTAATGTCCCCTGCCATTCAGCATGGAGGGCACAGGCGAGGCAGAGATCTCCTTTCTTCAGTTAAATATACAGCTATTTATTTCTTCTGCAGTCAGTATTTTCTTTATGTTCTCTCAGATAAAGATGTGGGAAACAGTTTGTGTCCACATTTGCAAGGCAAAACAAAGCACAGTGTGACTACTGCCGAGTCTTACATTCTTCTGTGTGTCACAGTGAGTGAACTTAATTACGGTTCATTAACTTCGAATCCAGCTTCTCATTCATGTACCCAACAGTGTGGTATCAAATAATCTCTCATAACTTCAGCATGATGCTCTTAAATCAATGTGGACTTTTTTTATATCAGCGTACACTATAGTCCTTGCATTTTTCATGATATTTATACATGGAAACACAGCACATTATAATTAATGCTTTCAGAAGCTAGTTTTGAAGACAAATAAATTGAGATTATCAAATCTCTTCCCTGAGGACAATCTGATTAAGTGCTTCCAAAAGTTCCTGTTCGATATCTTTTGCAGAAAATGCCCTGCTGTGCCTGCCCTCTGGTTATTAGTTTCACCTGTGAACAGTTCACTGCCGCGGCTGACTTCACTAAACATCTTCTTGGTACTTCAATCTGCATTTTATGTGAACTCTGGAGCTATTAGCCACTAATATCAACAGCATTGTACAGTCTAGGAACATTTATTGGTCCCCTGCTTAGTTTAATGTTTCTGCCTTAGTACCGTAATATTATTAATAGTCACAAAGTACAATAAAAGAAAATTAAGTGTTTATTTTGTTTAGGCTTTCGCCACTTTACCTACAGCCTTTTTCCATTACATTTGCACATAAACGAGCATACACTATATTTTTTTAGTGCATCTAAAAATCAGGGTTTAACTCCCCTGATCATATTCTATTTTCAGTCATCTTTCAGGCTACTCTATCTGTTATTGCAAGTGCAAGTATATTATGAGAAATCTATATACGTATTTTATAGAAATGGATAGCATGCATTAGTAGTTATCCATCTTGCTAATAGACTTCATTTGCGTATTTTTCTCTTTCTTTTAAAACACATATTTTGAAAAAAAATCTTGTCTTCAGTAGAGGCACGACATAGTCTGCAGAACATGCTCGCATCACAGGCATTCCAAAATAGCCTGTTTGCTCCTTGTGGTGTTTCTTTATTGTTCCCCTCGGTTTCATAGTTATGAAACCAACATTGAGGTTTTAATGCCTATTAGGACCAGCATTGATTCAGACATATTTCAAACTGATGTGTATGCAATCCAGAGACAGTCGCCTTCAAAGAGACAATGAAATCATGAAGTGTCCACTTTCCTGAGGAACATTGGCCTCCACAGACAATGTGCTGGTAAAAAAATGATCCAAGTCATATCTGGCCACAAGAATACAAACGAAAGTGCTTCCCATGGACATACACAATTATGCATGAGAATAGCATTAACCGCATTCCTTCCAACGACCAGCTCGAGTACATATTCCTATTAAAGGAAGTAGAGGGTGGGTAAAATTAAAGATTACACGGTTAACGAGTATGTGAAACTGCAGCTGCAAAAAGCCTCTTTCTGTATGGGGCAGGCTTTGTGCAGCGCCCTGGTGGGCACAGCCCAGGCTGCTCCTCTCCCACTGCGTGGCAAAGGCTGCCAACGGCTGAACAGTCAGTCCGAGAGGTACCAGTGGGGAAATGGAACATAAAATAACACTTCCTTGGGTTAAAATTTAACCAGGCCCATAATCTCTTTAGTAGAGAGGTGTCAGTCATTTTCCCTGTCCAGATAATTTAGCTCCGCAAGTGTCCCAGCCAGTTCTGCAGAACTTGCACAACCTCATACAATGGCAGCATGAACTACCTCACTCACAGGAAATTTGGTTGTGAAAGTGCAGGTCTAGAAAAGCCTGAAAGGCTCAGATTTCCCAAGTGGTCCTTGGAGAGGCCTTCTGCCAGCCTGGCACGAGTATCTGGTATTATTGGACTCTCCACATACAATTCAGCTCCCTGTGATTAAAGTGATTAAAGCTTAACACATCTAAACGGCTTAATGAAAGGCAGGAGGTGGCTTATACTTTTTCTGTCTCTAATTTTTCCAGTATTCAGGGGCTTAATTTATATGCCAGGAGTCCCAGCACCATAGGAAAAGTATTAGGTTCTCTATTCTTTCACTGCGACTCCAGATTAATACCTGCAAATTCCCTCTCTCTGCAGACTGAAATGCAATTCTTTGAAATGTATGCATGTGTTGGGCTATATTCATTTGTACACATAACTAATTATAAAGTAATTAGTATTATCTCCATACATCTAAACAGGCAAGCAAAGGAAGACAGAACCATTTATTATAGTGACGAAGGGAATCAGCATTTTCTTATCATGAAAATGCAAGTTATCTTGTTTTCTTGTACGTCGGTGTAATTAATCACTGTGTTTAGCATTCATAGATAATGACACCCAGTGTCTGCTTTGATGGGATACAAACAAGCATATTATGAATCACTTCACATACAGACCATCCTAATTGCTAAAATTACTGTCTCCATGTCTGTTGCTCCTGTAGCAGCAGTTAACGAAACGCCTCAAACACCCGCATGCTTTGGCAGCCAGTTCAGCCGCTGTGCTACTACGGTGTTTGGGATTCTTATTATGAACACATATTCTTCCTTTATTTACAATTGCCTCAAGCCAGAGGAGTTCAGGTGTGGTCACTGGGTGATGCAGGGCATAAGCAAGGACATGACCAGACTTTCTGTAGTGGATGACTGAGGGAGTGAAAAACATTGTCAAATTCACTGATTCACTAATCCCACCTAAATAAACCTCTCCACTGAATGGAAAACAAAGTCAGACCTTACTTTTATCTTTAAATGATTTAAAAAAAAATAAAAATAAGAGTACTGTTATCAGTTAATTGAGACTGTCTTCAATTATATAAATACGACTGACTAACCTTTGGGGCTTTTCATTAACCAGGGTTCATCAATTCTAATCATCTGATGCTCAAACACTCCAATGGCCATGCCAATGTAATTACAACTTGCCAATTCTGCTGACAAAGTTCTCAGGTTACAAACACAGTTATCAATGCAGGATAAGTAATATTGTGCCACACCGATTTCATTTTCCTGTTGCATTAATGCTTAACTGGTGACAGATTTTATTAATGAAATCAGTCTTCAAATATGTACTCAGGCATTATTTTTGGTTCAGAACAGGAAGCAGCCACTGTTTCCAAATCCCACATGATATTTTATCACAATTAATAAACCCAGTTGGAGTTATGATAGAGTTAATCTTCATCTTCAATCAAAATAATTAAAGTTTAATCTTCCAAGGGTAATTTGTTTGACCCCATCCTACCAAAAACATTCTGCTCTACAGATTGTGACTGAGGGCAGAAGGACAGTCAGAGTGTAAGGACTTCAGCACTTGCTTTAGAGAATCTTTCATGTTGCACTTACATCTAAATGCAAAGTGTACAGACTGCTCATCCCTACCAGATGACTTTCCAGTTAAATAATATATTTGCTGCCTATGAAATGTGTATAAATTCATTTAAACAGCATATAATACTATCTGTTAGCAACTGAAAAGCATTCTACGAGCTTATGCAGCTACAAACACCCAAGAAATGGCCAAACATTCGACACTGGGGTAGTTTCATCGGCTTCCATCAGGCTGATCACAAGACTACAATTACCTTCTTGTTCAGATGTGGCTTTTCACTTCCAGAATTGCTACAGGATACTTAGGAATAAGTTTGCAAGATGTGATATCCCCTTTCCTCCTTGCATTCAGCATTCTTTATCTCTTTTTTTTTAATAGATCAAGAAAAAAAGAATCAGAGAAAATCTTACACTATATGATAAAAACATCTTAGAGCAAGGTGATTTGTGACAAAGAACAGCCTGAGTCTCAAGTATCAGAAAAGGAAAGAACAGCCAAACTAGGTCGGATCAAGGGCTCTGAAATTGGCCAGCAGAAGCTGACAAAGTGAAAATGTTAAGAGGATGGCAAGCACATTGTCGCACTTTCACAGAACACTTTCAGACAGTTCTAGTCTCAATTTCTTCTCCAATAATTCCTAAATTCAATTTTCTTTCTTGAGTGCTACTGAAAATTGAGCTGACATTTTCATTAAACTATCTATAGTAACTATAATGCCTCATCCGTGAACAGCAGTACTTAGTTCCCATCTGAATATATTGAACATATTGAACACTGATCTAATCACCAGTCCCTAGAGCAATCATAATTTTAAAAATTAAAATACAGTTATGAAATATAGCTGAGCAATAAATACATCCAAAGATCTCTCGGTCGCTTTCAGACATTTGAAAGCAAAAAGACAGAGATATTCCAACAATTTTGAAGATTTGGTTTTGGTTTCTGAGGTTGGTGGCTTTTTTTCCACCAAAATCACAGTGGGGCCATTAGAATTATTAACTCATGGGTAATCCCTGGCTTTTTGACTGTGTGTCACGAACAGTTATAAGATAACCAAAAGGAAAGTTAAAACAAAAAAATTAAGACATGAATTGTTAAATATTGTTGGTCATGAGCATTGACATTATGAGTTGTTGTCTCCCTGTTCTGCTTGCAGAATTTCTTTTAACAGAACTGTCAGATTGTGCCCATACTGAAAGAAAGAGTAATACTAATTTACTTCTATCTCGTAAGAGTTGCTAAGCAAACTCATACTGAAAATTTACATCAGCACTCGAGCTCTCCAAGAGTAAACATGTAGCTGAAAGTAGGCAAGGCTTTGTTGGTTTTTTTTTAATTTTCACAAATAAATTACTATAGCAACTACATAGGCATCTACTTATACTAGCTGGAGGCTGTATCAGCTCAGGTCTTATCTTACAATGAATTACTTTGTGTATTTTTGGACCTAGTGTCAGTCCTGCTCAGAATATCTGTACAACTATGCTGGAGTCTGTAAAGCCTTGACCTCGCAGGCTGAAGAAAATGCTTTTCTGTGTACTGCAAACCAGCTGCTGATGTCAATGAGAAAAGACACAATGAATAAAAAGTGAAATATAGATAAGGGTTTGTAGGAGGACAGCCTGGAGAAACTGCTTTCAACTCATAGATTTTTGGTATTCACTATAATTCTACATTCCCACATGGATTTCAAGAACATTTGACACTTTGTAAACCCCATTGCTCAGGAACAAAGTGTAAAAGCTGCACTGACTTAGCATGAGTTCATGGTACAAGTGCATGGCAAATTCAAGAATGCAAGCCTGCCCTCAAATACAGACTCACTTTCTTTCCACATGACCACCAAGCTGATGCACATGTGAAAACCCCCTGGAGAGTTAGACTATCCCTTTGATGTTTCATCGCTCTCAGTGGCGTTGTCAGAACGTGCACGATGGCAATGCTAGGCACTGAATTTGTCAGCACTGGAGAGGAAATCAGAAGCAATTAGGCAGCAATATTGGTTAAAAGTATCTAATTTCTGAGAATTGTTTCTTCCCACAACTCATATTTAATGACAAATTCTGGAAACTCCATTCAATTTTCACTCAGCTTAACAGGCACTCGCTCTCTGAAGTGCCTGGGAATTGTTTTTGAGAGGGGGTTCAACAACAATGTCAACTTTTGGCCTGAAGTCAGCTGGAAACAAGCCACAAGCTAGACACAGATGGCCCGTAGGATACGCTTCCAAAGACCTTGACAAACTTAAAATTAAATTTTAATTATGTCTGTTCAGCTTGATTTATAATAATTGTCAATATCTGTGGTTTAAAATAACACATTTTACAACATGATCAGTTAGAGAAAATATTTTCCTAATGACGAAAGGGAGGAAGAGTCTGCATCGAGTCCAAGAATTATATTATCAATCTTATTTATTATTTTTTTAAACCATAACACAAAAACATTTAGGAGACACTGATCTGAAATTGAGGTGAAAGGCTGAAGAATAGTATGTTTTCCTGGTTTTGTAGCAGTCAGATTTAGAAGTCTATTCCTACAGACACGAGACCAGCTGAGGTCCCAGGAGTTCAGAGAGATAATTAATAGCATTTGATACGCTCACAAATTTTGAAGAGTCCCTGGAACAATAAAAATTTTATTGGCCAATTACTTTTTTTCAATAATTATATGCCAAGAGTTGACAATTTATACATTTGGACAAAGGTTGTTGTGATGTTCTTCACAAGTAAACCCACAATTCTTTTATAACACAGCAAGTCTCATTAAAATATTCAGTTCTCTTCTTTCCAGTAGAGTTCACTTGCAAAAGTGAGCTTTCAAGCTTATCGGGTTTTAGGCAATATTTATTAAATAAACTGCCATGACCTAAAAGATAACAGGCCGAAAAACAAACTCTCTTTCTCAACTGATGGCAGTGGTCAATGGCCACTGGCAGAACCACAGGCTCAAGCTGTGGCTGTGCCAGGAATTTGCTAAATTCTGATGAGTATTGACTCAGAAATCATCTTTTTTCCTGCTTTGAGTCTATTTACAAAGAAATTATTGAATATGGCTTTAAACAAGAGGAGTAAAAGGGGAGATTAAAAGAGCAGCTCAATTCATGTGAAAGAAGAACTGCTAAACTAGAGTGAGGAATAGACCCTAAAATTGCCAGCAGAGGAGTGTTAAGAGGTCACAAACCACAGAAAATCGAAGCTACTGTCCCTGTGATGAGTCAATGGCTCACCAGAAACAAATCCCATCACTTGCAACTATTGTATTGGCAGGTTAGTGCAAGAGATGATGCTCAGATCTTCAATGGGGTTTTTCTCCCTTCCATAAAATGAACAAAACTAATACACATTTCTGTGGTTTTTTGGATTTTTTTACAACTTGACCCTCAAATTGCACCTGCCACGTGTCTATGAATTCCTGGCCATTGCTTGTTTCATTCTGACCAGCAGTCACTTCAGCTGAAAAGATACTACAAACTTTCCAATCTTGAATTCTTTTTAGAGGTAGGCTCCTGTAATATCTCCTCCCTACTAAGCTATTTGTTTTTCATAGCACCAATCGAATGAAACATTCTGCTTCATACATCAAATCTTGCCTAATTTACAACATTCTTCCATTTGGGCTATAAATTAAAATTACTGTTGCCTTTCTTTTAAATAAATGGGTAAACCCCTGAAACTCATGTACAATGGAATAAAAGACAGGACCTTCCAGTTTTTCTGCATTCTACCCCTCTAACATACAGCTCCTAAACCAACAGGTTTCCTCACACAACTCCTTCAGTTTTTTACAAACACAACCCCAGAAACTCTGCATATCATCTGGAAGGCTGTGTGTCAGACCAATTGATTATCTCACACCCTATCCTAAAGCAAAGTTTCTCCTTTAAGAATTACCGCACATTCTTCTATAACAATATTTTTCCTCTCACCCAGGCAGCAGAAACATGAGAAGGTGATGAGAACCTCAGTGGGAGTTCACTGAAAGCCACAGGAGGCTGAAGTCTATGGCTCAGCTCAGCTTCAGACTCCTTGCTGAAGTCTGATTCTCTGCCTTTGAAAATACTGCAGTTTTATAATGTTTTTGACAGCCTCTTCTCAAGTAAGATCCACAGTTACTGTCTGTTCGTGCAACACTGGCAGCTGTGATGGGCTGCATGGGGGTCTCAAGGAGTTCTGCACAGAACCTGTCCTCCCAGGGAGCAGGAAGGAGTTGTGCCCAGCATCACTAATGCTGAGCACAGACTCTTCTACAGCCTCCTAAGCCAAGAAGATCCTCCTGGTTTCCAGCTTGCAAGTTAAATCAATATTTAAGAGGCTGAGCAGGCAAGGCTTAACCAGCAATTCAAGTAAACAAACTGTTGCTCCAGAGGAAGAAATGCTTAACAGCAAAATTATAAAAATACTGTTAAATATTGTAGTTCTGAGCAATTTGAGGGAAGGGATCAGTGGAGCTTTAGAGGGCTGTGGGCAGGGGAAGACACACTCAGTTTGTGTTCCCTTGTCTGTGTGATCTTAGAACAGGTGAGCAAAGCAGGGCATTTGGCATTGCATTTTCTAGATCTGGGATAATGCCATGAAACCTGCACATCACCCGTTATTACTGGGAAGCTTAGTGAGAATTATCTTTTAAAGTAGGAGGTTTCTGCAGAATTGTATCTTTAAATGTATGTTCTCACAGTCCAAGGCTTATTAATTCAAGAGTGAGTTTAAACCTTTGTAAAAATGATATACTAGAAGCTGCTATTTGAATACAAATAACATTTTATATGAAACAAAGCCCACAGCAAGGAGAGTAGCTAGCAGATAGTCTGCATTCATTTGATAAAGTTATGAAATCATAGGCTTGATTGAAATAAAATCTAAGAGATAAAAATTCTTTTGGATAACAGATTGCACCTTCTTGTCAAAAAGATAGTTATACAATATAGATTTAAAATATCTTCAACAGCTTGACATCTCCCAAAGATGGTGTTGTAATAGAAAAAATGGTCTCAGGATTTGTACCCAGAGCAGAAAATAAATTATAAAATAATAAGTGTTTCTCAAATGCATGTTGAGATGGTCATTAACTACAAGTTAAAAGCATCTTTCCAACCAAATCATTACTCCTCCACTCCGAGCAATAATGAGCTTTTCCAAAATAATTTCCTAGTGAAAGAGACAGAGGTAGGTTTGCTGTATTTCGTGTTACTTCTTTCCATTCTGTACCAGACAACAAAAAATGATAAAACATGTATCAGATACAGAAGGGGCCATGGCACAGCTGCCTTCTGCAGAGACACGGAAAGGAACTTGAGTGAAGAACCCAGACCAAAGCTAGGAGAGGCATCCCCTGACACAGTGTGGTTCTGAAATGCAGAAGCTTTCAATAGAATGGGGGACAAAATAAGATCTAAACAAAATTGAATCTGAAAGAGAGAAATTACTTTGGATCATTTGAATGGTGAAGGTGAATGTGACGTGTGCTGTGCTGGCCCTGTATTTATTAATACAGAGCCTAAAGCCGTAGGTTCCAGGGACAGCTTCCCCCCAGCACACAGCATCCTTGCTCCATACATTTCCTTTTCTTCGAGGGAATACCCCCTTATGGGATATCTAGCTACAGAGAAGAAACTGAAAAGTTCTGATAGACCCCAGTGGAAAGCCTTCAACCCAATACAAGGGCTTCTATGCTGGTTTTTGGGGGACTGAATTTATCAGTCAAAGAACAAGCCAACATCATGACTCCTGCCTTGAGCCTGTGAATCCCTCAGAGGACTTCTCAGCACAGAGAGCAGCAGCACATCAGAGCCACAGCATGGGCACAACACACACAAGCAGGAATAAGACTTCTCTTGGCCTTGAAGTGTCCAGTCCAGATTTAACCTCCCAGGCTATTGGCCTGGCATCAGGCTGTCAGCTGCACAGCCTCCAATGGCAGCCTGTGTTCGTCTGCTAAACCAGTGCCATTCCAGGCAATGGACGATGTATCTTTACAGGAGTTACAAATTATTGGATACAAAAGGACTTTAGGGAAGCAGGTAATCATAAAGAAAAAAATTGGTTTAAGTTTGATTCAGAAATCATCTCAATTAGACTCTGCCGTATTCAATGGATTTACATCCTTTAAATACATGAAATGCAAATGCAGACATTTGCAGCCCAAATAGGAAGCGATCTAAGTAATGCTGAATTCATTTTGAAAGATCTGGTAAATAAATTGGACAGGTCAAGATAAGCACATGATTCCATATGGCCTTATAGGGCCACAGTAAGAACTTTTCATTACTCTTATATGTCCCTTGCTCCTCTCTCTCTCTCACAGCTACATGGATAAGTTCCACAGATGTCTGAAGGAAACACAGCTGGGAGAGAGAAGGATGCAGGGAAGAGTATCTCTGAGTGCCTGGCACCCCCTCCACTTGTGAGCTGAATCCCACTTGAGAAAACACAATTACTTAATGCCAAAATGGATTTTCTGAGTCCCAGCAGCTCTTGACTCACTCTTCTAGCCTGCACAAATACAAAGGGTAGCACACCCAGACACAGATGGGGACTATAACTAGCACAGGACAATGACAGCTGAAGCCATGCAGTCCCAAAGAAACAAAGATTTCCTTTGCTTTCCCTTTCTCTAATCATGTATCTCTTCTATTGTTGCATCTAAAAGTGGGAAGAGCACAGAGACTGTAAAACACAAGAGAATTTTCCATTCTGTCAGTTCTGAGACATTTTACTACACACACACTGTAACACTCGGTGCAAGAAGGGCACCAGAAATGACATTGATGTGTATTTTCCTCAGTATGTGGAGAATCACGTTTCTAACACACACAGAACAGATCTGTGGAGTAGCTCCACACACACTTTCATTTGATTTTCATTTCACCCTTAGATATATATTACTATTGAAGCATTATCAGTCTAACACACAAGATTTTTGAGCAGTGGTATCTCTTCAAATGATACAATGTCAAGGCTTTTGTGGCAAAACTACTATTTTTGACAGTAAAATTAAGTCCTTTGCCACTTTCATGCATACCTTGTGTGCATACAAGACCTTTAACCAAAATATATGCCTCTCCTTTTGCAGTGATTTCTTCTTTTGTCAACAGTACATGCACTGCCTGCTGAGCAGAGGATAATCTAAAAAATTTACCCTCAGTTTCAGTTTTCCTAACTTATACAATCACTACAGCCATGTCTCACTTGATATCAGTTGACTATAAATGGTTTTGTTTACCTAGAGGGAAAGCAAAATAGAAACAGGAGACAGAATATAACATCTCAAAAGAAATATTATAGCCATTAGTTCCACAAACACACTGTACCTAACACAGAACCAAATTCTGACTTCTTAAAATGATGTGTCATTTATAATTATGTGTCTGTGTGTCCATACAGAAAGTGACGGAGACAGAATATGAGAGGACAGTCTAGTCCCTGAATTTTATAAAGAAATGCCTGCCTCAGGTGTCTGGATGTTGTGGAGATCTATTATATTGTTATCTTTGTTTAACAGGACTTAGAGTGTATCGCAAATGGAGTCCATCAACAAAATGAATTCATTATTTTACAGAAATAGTTTCGGTTTTTTCTGCACTGACTTTTAGTTTTAATTCAGAATGCTTCTACCAGTTCTTGCTGTCAACATTGGTTAAAATTAAACAGGCAGGCAGGAGATCAGGAACAATTTTAGCATACTTTACATGATAAAAAATGTATAACTTCAAAATAGCTAATAGAAATTTGGCACAATGTTCATACATTGCAATGTCTTTCGAATATGATTCACAAATCCTTGTGGGTTAAGTATTACTATTTCTGGGATATGAAAATTCTAGCTAGAACAAGCTCCTAGCTTTGTTTCTGCGCTCACCCCACTCATGCCCTACAACTCCTCTCTGAAGAAGTTTCCCATTTCAGGAGATGTTCCACCATTTATGCCACTTCTCCTAGGGAAAGGCAATTTCCCCATGATGTGTAAACAGCACAATCCGATATTCCCCAGTGGATGTAAATAGTGCAAGCAGAGTTTGGCAAGAAAGGTCTCAGCATGCATTTCAGAATTTTCCTATGCTGCACTGGGAAATGCTAGAGACCTTTATAAATAAAAACCTGATGCATTTTAGCAAGAAAATTAATCTGGTGTTTTATATCTTATGAGAGAGTTAGAAAATTATATTCTCTTATCTACTGGGTACAAAACAAAGTGATAAAGACATTGTTCTTAGACTCATCATGTGGTCTGCACTGGTTGGGACAGCTCTCAGAAAGAGTTTTCCAGGTCTTCTTTGGAATACTTCTCTATCTTGGAAAATCCACAGTTAAAAACCAAACTTTCTTTCTTAAGTTTTGGCCCTAATGTGAAGAACATGATACAACAATCTGACAGGTTTCAAATGTTGCCCTTTTCTTCTTCCTATTTCTTTTCTTTTATTCATACCAGATCACCTTTGATAGATCAGTTTGAAAATTCCATCGGGATTCTAAAAGCAAAAGCCAAGCAATACATGGCAAAGATAAAACAAATAGCTCTAAAAATGGCTGCAGGATCAGCACAGTGCTGATAGAGTGGTGAATCAAAAGATACACATTCTTTAGGGTTTCATTGTGACAGTCCTGCATTGAAGGCATGAGGAGACTCATCTGAGTCAAGCTGTGTTATAACATTTATCATAAAGCAGAGCTATTAATGCAAGCAGACAAGACAAGCCACAATCTGATGTATTAGTCCAGAGAGAACAGGAACAGATAGATTTTGTACAAACAAGCTTAACCCAAAATAAATATAAAAGCATCTTTGTTCTTTGAAATGGCTTTCTCATTCATACTTTCTTTATAATTCTTGGTTTTAAAATAGTGTTTTGAGTACAGCATATTCCTCCACCCAAAAGGTCAAAGGAATTTTAAAGCTGGTACATTTCTATTAAAAGTACAGCAGCTTTTCTCCATCCCAAAAGTCATGGAAAGGAGAGCAGCTCAAGGCAATTGGCTGCTGCACCAGATGGTGAAACAATTCTGCCTGGGTTCTTCCCTGAACTGCCCTGCTTCCCTTCATGCTGCTTCCCTTGCTACTTTCCCTGTGCTGCTTCCAGCTATTCTGCACACAGTCCTTCCACTGGGGAGGATGACAGTTTGTCCACATGTCAAACCATTGGTAATCACTTTTACCCAGAAAATAGAAGTGACACACCATAATGATACCCTGTCCTCCAGAGCACTCTCACAGCATTGCAAAGCACTTCAGGAAAGGTATAAACCATCAGGCTGAAAATGAAACTGAGACACGGAATTAGCCACACTTAAAGCACAGCTATTTGTGCTACTGAAAGCAGCCACTAATTGCCAGTTTCTCTTTTTCTCTTCCATTTTGCCCATCATCTTTGAAAGTTATGCCAGATCTTGCTTTCTCTGGTTTTTAGCTTGTAAAGAATAATAAAATGCTGCAAATCTCTTTCCCCTCTGGGAATCACACAAATGATAGCGTGGCTTCACAGCATTACAGAGCTGAATAACAAGGAGAGATAATGTCAGGGCATGACACTAAAATCCAGTTCCTGATCCTTAACCCTCTAGAACTGCAAAAGTGCTAGATTTCACAGGCAGCAGGACCGTTATTATCTTCAAGTCTGACCTGCTGAATAATGAAGGCCACAGAATTTCATTCAGTAATCCAGTCAGAGGAGGGAACTAACAAGAGATGCTTGATTCTGCCTGCTGAAGCAGCTCTTGAGACTAGTTGTAAGGTTAAAAGGAGGATATCTACTGGCTGCTCCATTCCAGACAGTAAAAGCTAGGTTAACTCTATACTGCCCATATTTAAAAACGGGCAGAATTTGCTTACAAGCCCTTATCCTCATTTATCTGCCCATTTATCAACTTTCCCAGGCTGTGTCTACAAGCACAGAGCCACTGCCCTAAAGCCCCGAGCTATGACCAGCTATACAGCAAATTTGCTTAAACCTAAGTCCACAGTCCAGCCCAGTCCTGGAGCCTTCACCAAGAGATGAGCAAGTCCCTTTCACCATCACCCTTCCAACACACACTTTTCTATACTCTGTTTTTGTATCTGTTTGCACAAACATATGCCGTGAGCTCACAAAGTCTGTCAGCAATTCACAGATGGCCACATTCAAACAAACAGCTTTGATAGAGATGCAAGGTCTGACTAAAGATGTTAGAAATCTCTAATATGACTTGAAGCATCTCAGCCTGGTAATGTGAAATCTGGGTTTGCTTTGTGCAGAGACAAAGGCCAGCTGCCCGACGAATTCAATTTCATATTCTGAATTACTCTAATTCCTGACATTGTTTGACAGTATGGGGCTGATAGAATATGCAAGAAGGTTGCCTGAAAGTTGCATTTTAATTTAATGCTGTTGCCAGATCTAATAGAAAATGCCACATACAGGGGAGGGTTTATCAAAGACAGAGTTCTGAGGCCAGACCCAACACCTCTCTGTTTTCTAGGGTATCCCATGTTGCCTGTTTGTCATGAACAAAAGTAAATTCTGTGTAATTCAGAGTTACAGAAAGAGCAAAATATCAAAATATTGCAGGGGATGCAGCCCACACTGCCTTTTCTTATTGCTGCTTTACAGTTCTATATTTTCTAGAAACATCAGTGGGGAAGGGAGAGAAAATGGAAGAAAATAGTCTGAAAATAAGTTTGGCATGGCTTTTATATACTGGAAAAACAATATTGGAACCTTGCGTCTAAGAATACTTTTATCTTTATTTCATAGGGATAAAACAATGCCAAATGAGAAGAATGAAAAACAAGAAAACACTAATAGCATCAAATTTACAGCAGAGAAATCACAGTAAAACCCACAGCATTATCTCCTCCCTTTGGGACAGTACATAGACAGAAGTGCCCATGCCAAACTATCCAGAACAGGGCTAATTTATCATATGAGAAGGTTCACCACAAGCTGCAATTCGGCTGCATTATAAACAAATGAACAGTAGCCCATTGCAACAGATGCTACCCCAATTATGAGTCCTCTCTTGCAGAGCTTTCCTAATTCCCACCTGGGAGTCTTCTTCTGAGTCACTTCACTGTGGCCAGGCTGGGGACATTTGCTGGCTACAGCACAAGCAGGGGAGTCCATTCCCAAAACACCCAGTGTATCCCAAAGCTACAGTGGGGATATCCACAAGAAAACAAGGCCCTCCCACAGCTCTGACCTTTCCTTTTCTGCCCAGGCATCAAAATCCTCCAGAACCCATGGCCCATGGCATCCTACAACCACAAAGCTTCTGCAGTAGCCCACGATGACAGTGGTGGTTCCTTTGGCAGTCCTACTTTTCCAGGGGATTCCCGTGAAAACCTAATTTCACTTCTTTTCAGAGAGGCCTTGATGATAGCTGGTCATGCCCCAGGCATCCTAATTTGACCAAATGATACATTCCACCATATCAAACGTGCCTCCCGTGTAACTCGCAGGCTTGTACTCCTCCGTAAAATTGTAACTTAATGATATTTAAAATGCTGCAGTTACCTCCTCCTTTATATGTGTGGAAATGCTGCAGCTTGACTAAAGTGCCTTTCCTCTCTCAGTCTTGTGCTGTGCTGACGCCCCCTGTGAGTGCCCATTTGGCAGCCACTGGTTTGGGTCAATGGTTTATTAGCCATTTGTTTGCCGTCTGAAAGGCCCCATGCAGATGCTGGATGCTTTGTTTTCTTTTCTTGATTGCTTTCACACATGAAGCTGCTAAGTGCATGCTGGTGGATTAAATGAAGCTGTTACACACCTAAACTCCTACCAAGCATGCCAGGTGAGGAGCATGTGCAAGTGCTGCTTTAGTTCAGTGGTGCCAACTCGTCACCTCGGTGGCTTCCTCTGTTTGCAAAACCGTTGGAGTGTTGAAAAACTCCAGTCCCAGCCCATTTGGGCACCTTGGAACAAAACTCATCCTCCAAATAATCCCTAGTTAATTTATGTTTTGTAAACTTTTAAGAAAATAGGCACAATTTGAAATGCAATATATCTTCTCTCCTCAAACTGTAGTGGAATTACTGGCAAATAAGTGTCGTTGTCTCTACTGGATGGATTTAGACATAATTTTTCCATTTTGCTTTCCCATGGCTCTTATTGACAGCATGGCTTAAGCTCATCAAGTCTGGTTTAATTATAGGCATGTTGAATCCAAATACTAATTTCCATCAAGCATTCCAGAGTTTCAGCTGTAATAGATTGATATGTTAAATAAATACACTAAATAAATTAGAGGAGAAAAGCTTCCAAATTTCAAGCTGTGTTCATTTACTTACTCTTATTCTATCATTAGAGAAAAAGGTATTCTGAAGTGCTGTACTTGTTACAAACATTTGTGAAAAACTCAGGTTTAGTACACAAGTGCTCACAGAAACATATGAGTGCAATTTCTCTTCCTGCAGTTCCACCTTTTGCGGAGCTGAAGGTACAGCTTTTGCAGCAAGGACAGTCATTGCCTCTTTGAACAAACAGAATTCATTCAATGACAGGTCTATTGCTTGTTTTCCTCAGAAATATTTCCTACAGTGGGCATCACAGAAAACTGCAAGGAACCAAAACGTTAACGGTGTTTTCAATTGCATGATATAGGATTCTACAGTTGGAATGGTATTTGATAAAACAATGTTCTCAACTCACATCATCACATCCAAGGAGACGCTTGAATGCATGAGATAAAATGGTTGGGTTCAGTAGAAAAATTGGATTTTATTTGTTTTCTGTCAATATTTTCGGTTGACTAAAGCAAGGCTTGAATCTTCCCGACATCATAATTTCATTGAATCTCAGGATCTGCACAGAACTGAATAACTCTGCTTGCTTGAACTGTCAATGTTATTGCTTTAAAAAGCTTATGGAAGCAAGGACTGAACTGTAAATTTGACAGTGCTGTAGGATACAGAAATGTATTTAAAAACATCCCTCAAAAAGCTTCTTCAAAATGGCAGGATTAGGGACAAAGGTCACATTTTTGACATTATTTACAGTCAAGTTGCTCAGATTACTTATGGAAAAAGCAGCCGTGAGATTTATACCCACAATCACCCATGACTGCAATATGTGTTCTGGTGAAAAAGTAAGACCAGCTCCAGAGAAGAAAAAGACTGAGATGAGAAATGTTGGCTACTACACATGGCAGCATTTCAACCTGCAAATTACACAAACATAAAGAGTTAAGAGTTAATCTAAAGTATCTCCCTAAATACTGTATTTTCCTCCCCACAGCAGGAGAGGAACTTCAGCATGAGAGAGCACTAAATCAGGGAAGAGACAATACAAACTTTAAATGAACAATAGATTTCAAGAGGTCTTAGAGAAGTTAATTCTATTTCCCACTAGAAAATGAGGTTTCTTACCTGACTGGAATATGAAAAAGCAAACTCTGAAAATGGTCTGTCCTTGTACTTTCACTGAGTATAACTCATCATTTCTCTGGCATTCCTTAAAACTGATTCAATGGGTGCCTAGCAGCACTGCTACATGGGCTCTTGAGGTGTCTCAACAAAGCACAATAACTCAATGCTACACTGACCACTGCAGAGTCAAGGTTTTGGGTTCAATTGTAAATGTATTTTGCCTACCTTGGATAATTCCACAACTCTCTCTCACACCCAAGCTGAGCATCAGTAAATGAGAACAGTATATGTGTTCCTTAGACAACCACCTGCGTTTAAGTTTTGGGTGAAGAAATCCTCTCCCCCATCCACTCTGCAGTTTTGAAAATCTGAGCTTCCATGGCAGCAAGTCACCCCCAAAAAAGAGTTTCACCTCAGAGGCATCACAGGGTACCCATCAGCAGCAACATGTTTGAAGGAAGAACTGAAAGCAATGCTGAAATAGTAAAAAAGCTGAGGACGAGCTGAGGATGTGTGGTAGGGTGAGTCAAACTCCATTCAAAGCCACAGAATATCAAATTTTAATAGTATCTGACTTGAAAGGGATTTGGGGTTTTTGTTTGTTTGGGGTTTTTTTTTATTATTTTGTTCTGGCATTTTTAATAACCTGAAATTTCTTAAAATAAAACAGTTGAAGCACAAAGAGTCCAATCATGTAATCCCGAGACTATGAAACAAGCCAGGTACATCAAGAAAATTCAAATTAACACTCATCTCAGGCTTCAAATCAAGTGTCAGTTTGTTCCTTTTTATTTTAATTTATTGTAGTCAACATTAGTTAAAGCTGGAGACATTTGTTCTCTTGGTAGTGATACACACATAACTCCCACTTACATCCCCTCCAATTAAAGACTTCGGAACATTTCAGCTAGAAGGCTTATCTGGCACAGATTATTCACTGTATCATATGGATTCAGGTTCTCATGTCTGGAAGCTCTTTAGAGCAGCAATTTGTCCTTTGTTTAGCGCATTTTGCGGTGCATGGTGCTAAATAAGCTTAGGGAGCGCTATTCACTGAGGCATGTTTGTGCTCAGTGGATCCAGCACTGCCTTGCGCTTTGTTCTTTCAATCTGTGCAAACTGCCTCTCCAAAGCAATGTGTAAAATCCAGGCTGCTGTAAACCACTCTGGTTCTTAAGGAAATCTTCAGACTAAACATATAGAAATTAGCGGGTCTGAGGAGCACTGCAGGTGGAAATGCAGCACACGTTATACAACCTTGCTATTCCCTAAGCGTACACATCGAGCGCCAGCTCATGGCTTATCTCCTGTGCACAGCTAATTGCCTTCCTTACCACACAGCTCTGACACATCCTGTGTGCAAGTCGGGAAAATTTAACACCAACTGAGCAACCAAGCAACACCAGTGCCTTGACTTCTTCAATTCAAGACAGCTTGACCAAGTTAACCATTGCATTGTTGCATTATTCCTTTACTTTTCAGCCTTCTTGAAATGAACTTTGGAAGGTAAAAAGACAGAATATTATTCCCCTGAGCCCTGGAATAGGCTTCCCCCATCAGTGCAGAACATGTGATGTTTTATGAAAGCGTCGCATCCGTTTAGGTCCCATCTCCATCCTGTGAACTCTCAGGCTCTCTGGACAAGTGAAATTGATGCAAGGATGTCTGAGGGAGGTGAGAGCACTGCAGATCTCCTTCTTTTCCCCTTCAGGAGCCCGAGAAGGCCTTACTGTCAAACTGCACATGAACAGGAGTTTGTCAGGCCAAGCTTATGGTCAAGAAAAACAGCACCATCCAACAGGGTGCATGTCCTTCCACTGCAGACAAATATCAGGGAGAAACTTAGCAGATACCATTTCACCTAGCACCACTAATCTGAGAAAGAAATGCTTTCCTCCAATAAACTATAGGGAATCTCCTCAGTTTTAGTTAAATCATTACAGTTGTTGAGGAAATTTAAAATGGGTAATTAGTAATTTTCTCTCTTTATAGGTTTTTCCCAAAGGAAAGGGAAATTTAACGTAACACATTTTATACCTTGTGTGATACCCATCCTCTCGACTCATACATCAGAGACTGAGAAGGGATGTTTAGATAAGACACCATAAGTTGTTACAGGGACTGTGTAGCCAAGGCATGAAAATATTCATGCTCTAAGTTGACTGATACAGGAGAGGACTTGCAATACCTACAGGTCATGAGATCTTTGAACCTGGCCTGAATCCATAGGATGACTGGAGGATACTTACACTGAGCACTTGATCTCTGAAGTTGCTATACAAACCAAGCAATCTGTTCAGAACACTGAAAAAGGCTTAAGTGCTTAAGCTATCGACACTTCTTCTGATGGAGATTCATGAAAACCAGAGACAAGAGTATGCTGAAAAGATTTCCACTGACGGAACAAAGCAATTTCACAGACCTATAGGGCCAGGCTCCTGCCTTCACTCAGACTAGCAACCATCTGCAGAAACCTCATCACCTCGCCCTTCATGGCAATGCCTCAAATATGTCCTTAAACAGCTTTAGCAAAAGGAAAGATTTCAGGCTTCCAGTATGTTGACCTGATTTTAGTCACACCTTCTTGACTGTTAGGCTCTCAATTACAGCTGATTTTAATTTAGCATAAACTGAAATAGCTTGATTATCATCAGTGCCAATTTATATCACCTAAGAGCTTGGTTCACTGACTTTCTTATAACGATGCTTGATTTACCCTGAAGCATATGGGGGTGAAATCAGGCTTTGTCTCTTCTTTACATTGAAGCTTCAAAGCTGAAAGCTTAATTTTGAAAAGGAGGATGACATAAAAATTCTTCTGTAATATATAGATTAGCAAGGGAGGATGTGTGCTGGTTAGGATTGAACTTTGTGTCACTTCCCTCCTTTTGCACGTCTCAACCTCCCGTAACATTTAACCCACTCTTCAAACAAACAACAACTGGTTCAGGTTGCGTGTGATCTCACAGTTGCTTCTGATGCTCCTAGATCACCCTAAAAGGGATTTTATGTACGTATATTATGTCAAAGAATCCTTTAGGTTGGAAAAGACTTCTGAGATCACCAAGACCAGTGTACGAAATCCAGACTATGAAGTCCACCATGTCACCAAATGCCACATCTGCTTGCCCTTTAAATACCTCCAGGGAAGGTGACTCCATCCCTTCTCCAGGCAGCCTGTTCCAGTGCTTGATAACTGTTTTTGGGTCCTGTGCTTTAGACCCATCACCTGCTCCACTGCCCTCCCCTAGACACACTCCAAAACCTCAGTGTGTTTCTTTTAGCCAGTGGCCCAAAAGTGATCACAGGATTTGAAGTGCATTCCCATCAGTGCCAAATATAGGGGGACAATCCTTGCTGCCCACACTGGTGCTCCCATCTCCTCCTGTTTGTTGCCTGTGGGCATCAGTGTAGAGGCACTTCAGCTGGGCTATTGATCCCACCTCCTTTTTGGGAGGGCAGAAGCCCTAATTTCTACATGACTGTTCTCAAGCATTCTGCGGTTTCCGTAACACATTCCCAACCCTTGTGCTTTTGCTGCCTCATGGATCTCCATTCCCTAGCTCCACAGAGCTGGGAGACGGAAGGAACTCTTCAGCACACCGTCCCTCAAACATCTGCGTGTGCCTCCAGGCTTATGTCTACACACACGTTTATACGTTCCCTATCTTGCCTGTAGGGATTGACATTTTCATACATTTTTACATATGTTTGTGCATGAATGCAAATAAGAGCAAGTTCAAAGCCCAAGCAGTGTGCTTTGTATTTTAATGAGCATTACAGGCAATGATAAAAATACATATCAGTCTCCAGTCATGAAAAGTCACACAGCCAAAACCAGGCAAACAAGACTTACAAGGCTTCTGCTTCTTTATTTGCAACAAAATTGCTACTTTTAAATAAGGCGCATCTCTGTCTTGAAATTGGAAACCCCTGTCTCCAAAACTCTATGGTTTTTTAGACATTACCCAAAATACCCCCAAAGTTTTAACCTCAGTGTGAAGAAAAGAAACACAATATTGGTTGTAGTATTAAACTTAGTTTTATTTCATGCATTTAAAGCACTGAACTCCAGCTCTGGAGTGTTTATCTTTTAATCCTTTAGGAACACACATTACAAGACACACACCAAACCAGCTGCCTATTGGGTCAGCTCCCTACAGTACCAGGATCTTAGTGAAAGGTAAGTACCAGGAAAGGACAAACTCTCTCCTGACTTTACAGAAGACCCTGTTATACCCTGCAGCAAGAGATCCAATTACAGTTACCACCATTAGCCAAGGTCAGGAAATTATTGAACACTATTAAAAGTTCATCCACGGTATTTACCTCAGCAAGCTCCAGCAATCATGAATTTCACAGGCAGACAATATGTTGGCTTAGTTATTGCCTGTTATCTGAGATGGGCCCTAAGCTAAACATGCTAAGAAATGTTTGGATACAAGGATTTGGGTCAACACAGTTTTAATTCATAGTAACCCTTTCATATCTGAGAGTCTTATTGGCTTCTTTCAGGCTTCTACTGAGTATTGTAAGCCTGATGAGTACACCTGACTAAAAGTCCTTGGATGACACCACTAACCTCAGCTGATTATCAGTGATATACTTATCAGGACTGCACAATCTCACAGAAATGAGTATTGCAGGTTAGCTTTATCAAAGGGTTGGAGATGTTTATGGTTGTAAATAATGCATGTATCTCTGCAAGGCAAGTTGAGGCTTACAGGTAGGACTTTCAAATGCTCCTCACCGAGTGCAAGAAGAATGTTCAAAAGTCAGTTCCTTGACCTAGCAGCAACTTATAGGGGCCCTCATCTCCATCCCTCCTCTAGAATCCATGTGGACTGAGCTTTCTGTGTGTGGGCCAACCTGACCACAAATCTGCACAGAGCCACAGCACTATATAACTACATTGCCAGTGCAAAAGGGTGAAAACTAGAGTTGACACCATCAGCAGAAGGTTACAGGCAAAAGCATTACAAAGATATTCTAATTATCTGAAAAAGATAGCATTACAAATTTTATTTTAAAACTTTTTTTCTTTGCTGCATTGCTTTATTACAGCGCAGGGTATTATCTTCAGTTCAGGCTCAAAGAGGTAAAAGTCTTTTTTGACAGAAGCCCATATCTTTGACTGCCACTGGGGAAACAGTGGGTAAGAAAGCTGCAGGCTGTGATGGACTTCCCTTTCCATGGCCTAAAACTGGTCCTGACCAGCAGAATGGAGTAATGAGTGACACTGTCCTTGACCCAAATATCAGCAACACCTCTGGTCAATAACAGGCAGAGAAGTCAGCTGCAGCACCCTCCATAGAAAGGCCTGGTGTTACATGTGAGATGGCCCACATGACACATGTTATGCTTCCACTCAGACTGCCCTTAAACCACTGTGAGCTCCAGGAGTGCTGGAATTGACCTTCTGCCCTGTCCAGCTTCTGCAGGTACTGGAGACTCAGATAAACCGCAAGAATTTTTCCAGACTTGTCCCATCCCAACAGGATGTAACAGTTGTTCTGAACAGTGCATTTTTCAAGAAAGCATTGATGCTCTCTCCTTTATGCAAATGGAAGAACACAGAGCACGTATTTACCATTTGGAAGAAAGAAGAACATCTACTGAAAAAGAAACTTCTAGCTACAAAAACCAGTGTGAAAAAAAATTAAGTGTACTTACTGCAACCCTGACTTTTTTAAATTTTAAAGGGTTGGTACTATTCCTTCATTAAAGCATTTTTTAAAATTATCTCACATCACTAAAATACCTAAAGGATTTCAGTTTTAATTAATCTTTATATGTAAATGAATTAACTGACACAATTTCTCATTTCAGAAAGTTAATTCTGTACTCAAAGAGTAGATGCTGTAATTTTGGTGCCATATAAACTATTCCTTATATATAGAAAAGTAGTTTTAATTATCGAATTTGCATTAGTGAAGTTTTGGCAGATGAAGAATACTTTGGTCTGTGCACGTTTACAAATCATTACTTCTGTTTGATAGGTAAGGCTGCATTTTCGCAGCTAGAAACCTCCTGTCAAGAACATCTTTGTAAATGTGATTTCTGTACAGGTGAAGGCACACTGGTTGAGATTTTCAAAGGAACTGGTGACTCAAGATGTCTGAAAGTTTCTAGTGTCCCACTTAATGGGACCTGTGTTTCAAGATTTCCAACGTTTCTGTAAACAAAGTACTCAGAGTGGAATACCCAAAGTAATACATCTGCAGCCATTGGTCAATTAACAACCAGCGGAACTAAGCAATTATAAATCAAAAAATTATAACCATAAGACTGGCAAATGCAAAAAACCTAAATTCTTTTGAAACACATAACCTGCATCAAAGGAGATTCCCAGGTCTGGCTCTGAAAGCAATCAGAGCTTCTGCACCAGAGGGAAGCAGCAATCGACACCAGCAGCGCCCAACTCCCTCAAGGACAGGGAGTGAGGGCCATGAGACAATCCCTTCAGTGAGGTATGTTACACTCATTAAATCCATTCATGCATCACACAGACACGAGGATAGTCCAGGACAGGGGCACGAGGGGAGGGAAGCTAAAACTTCCTAGGTTTAAACAATGCCACCTTCCAGCTTAATTCACTGCCTTGCACAGGTGTGGTGTGCTGATTTCAGACATGCTCAACTCTATGTCCTTTAGCACATACGGTGAATTTCGCTCAAACTTAACACCATGTAGCAGCCAATCTGAGAGGCTGTGAGCCAGCTACTGCAATAATTCAACCTGTGCTGTTATCCAGACATAAATCAAACCCTCTGTGCCCTGCTGAGACAGCAAGACCTGAGCTTTTGCTGAATTCCTACGCAGATGAAAAAAAAAAAAAAGCTCTGACAATGTAGCTGATGTGGTACTCAAAGGAAAGCTTGAAGTCACAGATGAAACCGAGATTACAAGGTGGTTGGAAAGTATGTAAGAATCTCATCAAACAGAACCACACAGGGAAGAGGGTTAGGAGGAACCTGCTGCTTTGCCAGTGACAACCAGCATGATTCAGTATCACAAGATGATCCAATTTACAAAGACACAACATGAGAGAAATCTCCTGTCAGACCCTCAGTAACAGCAGGAGAAATAGGCAGGATGTGCTAGTGGATAACTAAAAAATGTTTGAATGAAAATACCTACAGAATAAATGGAGGATATTACCTTGATTTTTGTCTCATACAAATGTACATCAGAACAAATCCATTGAGTTCCAGAGTTCCAGGCATGTGGAAGACACACATGAGATAAGATGCAAACACTTGCAGTGTCAGATTCTACCACCTTAACATATACAGAGTGTGCACTTTCCTGCCCGAGATATCTCTCTAATCAGTGCCACTGAAGTTTCTACTTAGTGGATTAAGGCAACAGATAGACTGGCTAAAGGTAAAAGCAGCATCTTTTACAGCTTTAGTAAAGATATTCAGGAATTTTCTATAGACTACTCCAGAGAAGACCACAGTTTCCACAAGAAAAATCAGAATTTTTGAAGGACAATGACAATATAATTCTTTTAAAAATAACAGATTTCCTTTAGGATAACAGAAAATGTTTGATTTCTGGCAACAATTTACATGAATGTAATGCACACACACACCCCTCCCCTTCCTACTGTGAGTCAGAAGGTTTCTGTTAGCACACTCAAGCATGGTGTGTTTAAGGCCATAAAAGATGCAACAAAAATTGCAAGAAAGTAAATTCCGTTTAAGAGGTATTTTCAACATTTATAAGTAAAAAAACCAAAATTTATTTGAAACCAAAATGTCAAAACATTGAAGCAAATTTCCCAGGATGGAAATACCTGTTCTGTCCCAGTCTAATGTCCCAGTCTGAGAGGAATTCTGCATTACACCTCTCACAGTCATTTGATTCAAGCACTCCTCTTCCAGGAAAGGTCTTCAATGAACAGGTGTATTTGAATCTACTTACAAAGCAATAGAAACAAAAGAATTGCCATCCACAGTCAAATCTTGCTCTTTTTGACCAGGACTGCAATCTAGGCTGTAGAAACTTTGAAAGAAGTTGGGAATTAAATTGTACTTCGAAAAACTCTTTCAATACACCATGTAGTAAATAATACACTGAAGACAAAAACAGATTGGCAGGATTTTGGAGAGCAACGTCCCATATTTTTACATCACCAAAGACACATTGGAGCCTTCTGAACAGTTACACCTTTGTTTGGGATTCAGTGCAAGAAACCACTACCCTGAAACCTGATCATATTATGAGTTATCTCTGCCAAAACTCATAAATTCAAGCACAGAAAAAACATATTGGGTGTCTGGAAACAGTGGAGGTAATTTTTCCCTTCAGACCTACTAGAGATTTTCACTATAATGAAAAACTCTAAGGTATCATTATAGAAATAAGTTGGGAAACTGTTTCCCAGCCAAAATTACTTGGATCCGCTTTATACGCTAGGAAAAATACCCATTGAAATCATAAAAACTCTCTGGATTTACACTTCTAGCTTCCCATAAAGCCAGCTGTTGATACCCAATTATTTTAAATGCCTTGCAATGATCCCAGCTCATTTCCTATCTGGGTCACACAAGGCCCTAAAAGCCAAAGCACACAGGCAGGCTCAGGGGTGCAGGAGCAGAGGAAGGAACGAGCTGCCAGCAGAGCCACTCCCAGCAATTAGAGCTCGACAAGCACCTACAGACTCCCTAGAACAGAAAAGTGTCCGGAATGGGGGTACCCACCCTCAAATGTCCCTGCTTCCAGGGGTCCCGAGCAAAAGACATGTTTAGACCGTGGAGTTTTGCATGGCTCTCCTGACAGCATTACGCAGAACATTTTCCCTGTGAAAGATTTAGCCAGCTCTTCGGCAGCTTGGTTTTTAATGAGGAAACACTTATTCCACAACGGCAAAACACATAGTGGTTTAACTGAAATTTTCAGTGAGGCACACTTTATCTAAAGATCAAAATTGTAAACTTGTGAAGCAAAACATTGCATATCATCAGTTTTAGTATGCATCATCTAGCATAGCTATAGAATTAAATGAGCAAGGGAACCAAAAGTATATACATATACTTATATATAGAAGAACAAAACAAAAGTGTATACATATGTTTATATATTATATGAACAAAACCAGAATTTTCCAGGTGGAACTAAAATGTGAAAACCTCAAAATTTTTAACAGGCTCAAAATACTGGTTTGCAAACAGTTCAGAGCTGTAGCTCTGATTTGAGGTTATCTCACATTCACTGTGAGCAAGTGGACAAAATTGCCAAATTCAAGAACATGGGGGAAAGTTGACCACACCTATTTGTAAAACAAAACTCAAGAAATGCCTACAAATCTTTTTGCAAAGATTTTTTTATTCCCTTTGTATACTGGCATGCTCACAAGCCCGTGGAAAGAAATTTAGACTCTTCTATGGTTGCAACAATATTCAAAATAGGACATTTGAGAGGATGCCATGACTGACCTAGCAGGAGGTAGATTCATTCTTGGTCTTTCAGGGTGAGGAATTATATCAACACCATAAAACAACACAGGGCATAATTTTTCCTTTCTCTTCTCCCTAGGATTGTATTCAAGTGGAATCAGGCAACTGAGAGAGACAGAGGAGACTTGTGCTTCTCAGGATATGTGTTATGTTTAATTGCTGAAGGCATGAAGCGTTTTAAAAGGTTTGTCAATAAAATCCCTATTTAGTTAACCCCAATCTCTTCAGATCTCTTGTTACAGGCAGCCTTCTGCTCTTAACATCTGGGCAGGCAAAGCCTCCAATTACACTGCTGCATTCGGTAGCTTACCAGAGCTAGATAAGGGTCCCCAGAATATCCATTTCCCTGGGTAGCTGCTTATCCCTGGCTAGTCCGGTGATGCGCAGCCTTCGTGTCACAGGAGCCACGTAATCGCGTGTGCGCGCTCCCATCAAATCCAAAGCTCTCCGTGACCTCCCCTCTTCTGGGGCTGCGCTTACATCTGTCACAGCTCCACTCTGTAATTGGTGGGGCAGGGCAAAGGCGGAGAGCAGCCCGAGATCGCAGCCAGGAGCCGGTCACACCGCTCGAGCTCCTCTCCCCTGCGCGCAGCCCAGTCCTTCAGGGAAAAAGGCAGGAGCAGGCAGGAGGCTGCTGAGCTGGCTCTGGACCAGAGGACAGGCACCTGCCAGCTCCTCCCAAACACCCCGGGGAGCAGAGCCTGGCGTGCACCCTGCAAATCATCAAACTCCTCCAAATCAAGACACGGGGTTCCATCCAAAATAAAGATCTACTATCAAACAAACAGTTCCCACATCAAGATTTCTCCTTAATATGTCTCAAATACTGAAGAAAACCAAGTCTCAGCACAGCTATCTCTCATACGCCAAGATAAAACTATGACTTTTTTTCTTCCAAGCCTTGGCGTCTGCAACTATAAATTACCACCAATTTCACACAGTTCAGTTTCTGGAGTCTTTCACCTTAAACACTTAACACCATTTCTTTTTTGTAACGCCCAAGTTTTGTATTGTACCATGCTGAACTTTCCTTCCTGAATAACTCTCAAAATTCATGCACTTATCTCTTGCTTTTTCCTTCATTTTCACTTTTAGTTCCTCCTCTGCAGCCAAATCAGTGTCTTTAAAAGCTTATTAGGAGTTGTTGAGAATTTAATATTTTAATGTCAAAAGTCTGACAGTGAAATTACTGAGATTCTGTAGCAACATAGGCCAATTTTTCAGCTTTTTTAGAAGGCAACAGAATAACATTGCCCTCTGTTTTTTCCCAGTCCATCTGCCAGCTAATTTGCGGGCACAAGTAAAACCATCTTTTCTGTTCTCTGTACTTACTTTTCCTTCACTTTTGTATCCAATTCTGTGACAATGAACAAGGGTAGATCAGCTGCATAAATTTCTCTTAAAGCTTCTATTTTAACCTTCAAGCCTCATGTTTGTCACTTTAAGTTTATGTGACTAAGACATGAGAAAGCAAAAGGCAGCAGTTTGTCAAAGCATGATCTCTGGGGACATGGGTAACTATTTCAGCTGTCACCATGTCGCCCTATACACCTATTGCTGTAACTTTTGATGTGCAGCAACAAATGGTAAATAATTCCTCTACTCAGAGAAAACTTCTGCCTGTTTGGAGTCAGTGTTTTTGATCAATAAACCATTGAGGTATCTTCCAGCAGGAATGTTAATCAAAGTGTTGCTCAAGAACAACATGCCCCATGCACTATTTGTTTTCAGGGCTGTGAGCTTTTTAGTTCTATTCTCTGTTCAAGCATCTCTCTAGTGCTCACTGTTTATCCACATCTCCAGTTCCTGAAAAGGATCACTAGTTTCTCTTGGTGTAAGCTTTAATCAAAGCAATAGGTCACTCTCTGTATCACCTCAAGCACAAATTGCAGTTCTTTCTGTGGCACTGGTACCTAACAGAATCATTTCTCCATGTAAGACCCTACACTCACTTCTTCTAACATAATTCCCTGGGTTCACTGAGCCCTTTTGAACTCACAGCCCCTCGATTTCTTACTTATGATGTAAGGTTTGCCAGGCTGCTCCGGAGTTTATAAATGGGACTTACAGTAACTAACTGCAGTCAGGATGGCCAGTGCTTTACACACTTCTCCATTTTCAAATCTCTCTTCTGCAAATGCAATCCAAACCAGCCATCTCCACCACTGCTACATGGAAGTACCATCATCTGTCTGTCTTGGTGTAACTAGTGACTTTATGCTCTTTATCCAGGCTGAAGTAGATTCTACTGGTAGTACCCTAGCTGTCCTCAAATCCTTGCAGACCATAGTTTCCCACAATGTTAGTATTACTGGTATGCTAATATAAAGCCCAGACATTGCTGGTCCCTGTTAGTGGTTTCTCTTTTCTCCTCACCTCTCACCAGTTTCTGCTGTAAACTGACCCATTTAGATGGCTCTTTTCCTCTGCTGAACACACCAGAGATCTTGTCTCAATTTTCACTTTATTAAAAATGCAAATGCAGAGTAGTCTATGCTCTTGGCACTACATTTACAGATAGAGCTGTTTTCTTAAAGTCCAGATATTAAAAGCTGTGGGGGAGCACAATACAATCTTTTCTTCTGTTTAGACAGCTTTTACACACTCTGCCCACACTGTGATTGTCTTTTTCTACAAACTTCCAGTCAGATTCCAGGACTGTGTGTTACGCAGACGGCTGATGGCATTTCATTTGCCCAGTGTCTGGAATAGATGTCCTTACTGACAGATTTGCAGAATAGTGTGATACTAACCTTGCCCCGAGGAAGGTGCAGAGGGGTTGAAACAAGATGATCTTTATGATCCCTTCCAACCCAAACCATTGTATAAGTCTATGAATAAATTTTTCTTAGAATTCCATTTACTGAGCCCTTATGTCAATTCCATATGTTGTGGTTTTCCCCATGAATGTGCAAACCTTCACCTATGCAGTAAGTAACAGAACCTGTGCTTCACTGCTGTTCTTCTGTATATACTGTCTTCTACCTCAAAATTCCCCACTTGTCCCCTTTATTAATCTGTTCTCCTTGGCTTACACTCTCACTGGATGCACAGGATGTTATGAATGCTTTATCTTGCCTCTGAAACACACTGAAAACTCTTTGTTTGAGGCTCACATGCTGGGTTCATTTTCCAGTGCTGAACTGTACTTTTGCAGAGCCAGATTAAACCCTGGGCACAGGCTTTTCTATGATGGTGTAACCCAGCTGAACAAAATTCTGAATTATAAATTAGCACACAAATCAAAATCCAAGTTTTGAGATGACTGAAAATACTTGCAGACTCCAAAGGAATTTGGCAGCAGGATTTAGGTGGAAAAAAATATTCAGGCTACAAATGTTAGAACATTAGCTGACATCTGACAAGGCAATACTTTCAATGCCACCTTTCATTTGAAAATGCTAGATTATGTTATGTTGCACAGTGATGTCAGACACACTGTTAATGTCACAATCAAGTAGCAAAAAAAATAGTCAGGGCTATTCCCTTTCCTCAATTTAATTCCCAGATACGAAGGGATCCCCTCCTGCCTTGCTGCTGCAGCACTTTTCACAGCTCTGCCACAACATCATGTTCTCTGTGACACCTTTCATCTGAAGATATCAAAGCAAGCCACAGACTCAGACTAATAACAGACTACTCCTGAAATACTTATGAGGTAAGAAATTACTATAAAGCCCAATTTATTGATAAGAAAACTGAATCAGAGGTTTTTTTAATGAGAAAGCAGAATTAGAATTTTATTAAACCGAGTTAGGAATTGATTAGAGGTGACAGATGTCAGACTTAACCCCTGAATTCCTGGCTCCCAGCCTCAGATATCACACGCACACTTCTCAGCAGTCTCCAATTGAACTCAGCGTTTTTGCCCATGACACCATCCCAGCTGCAGGCAGATGAAGGTATTCCTCCCACGCCCCAGAGCAATTCATTACATTACACTCTACCCTTATTACAACAAAGTGGTGCCATTAAAGCCCATCCTACAGAGCCCCACAGGAGCGTGTGACCAGAATGAAAGCAGCAGGGCACAGTTCACGAGCCACCAGTGAAGCACTTTACCACAACTTGCTTTCAGAAGTAAAAACCTCATTTTAAATAAAACAAAAACTTCTGCTTTGATAAATGCTGGCTGCTTCAAAAAGATATTCTGTTCTCAAACCTCCCCAGCTAAATGCCACCACAGCTGTAAGGGCCGACCACGTGTGTAGTCAGGCTGGGAATTATCCATATAAATAAAGAGCACAGCTTGAAACATTGACTTTTTCTTGATCAAAAGGGCCTGGGAGGCAACTGGACAGTTTGGATCAGGCAAAGGATAGGGCTTTTATTATTTTCAAAGAACACTCCAGTGAATAGAGTAACCAATGTGGCCCTGGTGGCAGTGATATGTTCTAACACCCCCCTCATCCCACACAAATTACTTAAAAGCTTGGCTTTGGGTGTATTTATGGTTTGGGGTTTTTCCATTTTTCTTTTTGCTTAAGAACTTTTGTAGGGAAAACCTGAAATACAATCAATCCTTTCATGAGGCTTTTTAATATCATTGCCTAAGATACCTCCCTCACATACCAAATAATAAATTGCAAACATTGACAAAGAAATCTTTTCACATGTCTTCATTTTACCCATATTAAGAAAATAAGTGCCTAAATTCCATCAAAGTACATTTTTTAATTTTACTATGAATTTTCAAATTAGTTTCCTTTGTATATTCTAGTCTGAAATAAAGAACACAAAAATCCCTTTCCTTCCTGTTTTTATCTGGTTTCTTTCATTATTTGTTTTCAACGACATATGCTTAAATGGAAGACTCAACAGGAAAAAAGATCATGAAAAAAATCAAATCCATGAAATAAATATTCACACTCTTACACTTTGTAAAGCTGTTCTGTATAACCAAACCTAAAGGATTTAAGGCACACAATAAAGCCAAATGTTCTTCAGAAAGAACTGTTTCTCTTTTAACAGAAAACAATCTGACATGGGTGTTACGTGACAGCTAAGCAATGTATTCCAAATAAATACACTCCTTCAATATTATGAATTTCACAGCTTGTTTTCATGCTAAACAGAAGTACTGTGGCAATAACAGCAATGGCTTTGGTCCTGACGTTTTGAACAGCAATCCAGAATAACACAGAGTTCCACACCGTTCTTCAGCTGTTGCCTATCTTACCATCCTATGGCCACATATACAATAAAATATCTTTACTAATGTCACAAAAACATGACAGATGCAGATCTGTTATTTAAAACAAAAAAGATTCAGAGACAATCTTTAGTTCTCCTATCTCAAACCAGTTTGATTTCCAGAGTTGTGGTGTTTTGATTGGAATCAATTTGAAGAAAACTTCATAAACTCAAAATATAGTAGCATCACTTACACAACAGATGAGACAATAAGGCAGTATAAAACTATACTGAAACTGTAAAAGGTATATCCTCCTTAGGTGTTATGTTTTGGTTTTTAAGTGCCAGGCAGAAATTACAAAGATATTATTTTCTATAAGTGAACTCATAGGATTACCTGTGACAATTGTTATGAAGTTAATATTTTCTAAACATTTTACCTGAATACAAAGCTATGAAATATCAGTGTCACTGCAGGCTTACCTGCAAATGTAAATGAGTGGGGGTATAATAAATCTCCAGCATGTTTCCAACATGGGAAACCTACAGAGCAGTAACAGCCATTGGCTATACCGGAGATCTCTGGAATTCCACCTGTGATATAATGACTAAAAGCTGATAGGGACATAATTTAATTGCAGCTAACAGCAAGATGTCCCTTTGACCTGGGCAGCAGTACTAGCAATTCATCTGGCTTTTCTTAACAGTGGTAGGATTCTGGAGCTAGTTAAACTACATGGTTTCAAACTAATAACTTCCAGTAAAGCATTAATCGTCACTCACTAAAAAAAAAAAAAACAAACTATGCCCTATGAAGCATATTTTATGAATATATTTGTGCATCTATATTTTTTAATTTTAAAACATTTATTTGCCTTCATCGTAAAGTTTATTCCCCCAAGACACCACCTGCAAGGGGTAGAGTAGTATGGGAAACAAAACTGAGCCCTTCTTTATCTGAGTGATCAAAAAGTAGTTACTGTGCCTGTGGTGTAAGGAAGAAAGTTTTAATTTGTACAAATCTTCTCCCTGTCTTAAGGACGTCCCTAACATGGATCTTTTCATCTGAAGCCTGAAACTCACTGTTTGATGGGGCAGGCCTGAATACAAAACACTGATGAAGTTTATGGTCATACTTTGAAAGCCCAGATCCATATTCTAAGGGAGAGAGAAGTAATGTTGTTTCTTCAGAAACACCTCTCTCATTTTCTCACTTTTCCATCAAATACCATTGCAGCTTCTATGTTCAGAGTCTGAGAGACAAGGAAGGAAGAGGAATTTTTTTGTTGTTTTAAAAACATCACTATGCAATACTTGTAGCTTAAATCATGGAAAAAAGATTCCAGAAGATTACAATCTGATGCAGATGGGAAAAACAGCAGAGCCAGGCCAGTACTTGACCTGTGAGGAATGGGTGGTGAGGAATGTTATCAGAAACACCTATTTGTATCTCATGGTCCAGAGTGCAAAAGTAGAAACATATTTTCTTTAAATACCCAGAAATTAGAATTCTTTTTGAGATATGATAAACTCTCCACCAAACAGGGAGAAGCTGGATTTGAGAGAATCAAGGCCAGATTTCCCAAGCAGAGTGTCCAATCCTGAATGTCTGAGAGGTTAAACACAAAACCTTTGGGAAGAGAGAGGATAAGAGACCTAAGAACTTACACAAGCAGGGGACTGGACTAAAGCACAATGCTCAAACAGAATTTGGTGATACAAGGGTAAAGAAGATAGACATATACGAAGGCAACAATTAAGAGGAGGTATGCTAGAACAGGAATTGGGGGACAACGAGGGGAATACAAAGGGCTTTGCCTTTCCCAGTTCAATTTCATGGAGTCACAAGGCATCCATGTGACATACTAACAGGCTGCTGAAGGCACTTGCATCTCACAATCTCTCTCCCAATTTGTTATGAAACAATAGCTAGGAGTAAACAAAGTACTCAGATGTATCTAATCAAATGTATGGATGACACTCTCTGATCCAGTTACACATATTCAACTCAATACAAAGCTTCACAGACACATGTAACACCCCAGTACAGCAAGTGGATGTGTGCACTGAGAAACTCAACAGGTGACACAACCTGTAAGTGCTGCCTGTAGCAAAAGACATTGTCTTACAACTGGGTGATGACAGCATGATGGGTTTATATGCACAAAATATTGAAGTATTGCAGTATTTCTTTCCCTCAACATGTTTTCTTCAACACTTTCACACCAATATGGTGTGAAATTAATCAGCCACAGAACTTCAGCTGCCACAGTTGGGTACTAACTCACTGACCTCAAGCCAGTGCTTGAAGACCGATTTCAGCTGTTTGCAATCTCCCACCCTGCTTACCACTTGCTGAAGATCAGGGAGGGAGCATCACCATCCCATACAGCCACAGTTTCTGTTTCTCCTCCAATCAAATCCTCACAGGTGTTTTGATGTGCACATGGCACTGATTATAACACAAAGCACTTTGGATGGTTGTCACACACACAGTATTTCCCACGTCACTGGCAAATGTCTGTCTCTGCTCTCCCCTTACTGATAGGGAAGGGTAAGAATTAGACATGGTACCCTATCTTGGCTATAAATCAAATCCAAATTTGCAGTAGGTGGGACTGGAAGCCAGAAATACCTGACTCCTTGTTTCCATCCACCCAGCAGATCACACAGTCACCACAGAGAAATGAAAGTTTCTACCTTAATACATTTAGTAAAGGCTAAATCCAGTCCATTACATCAGTGAAAACATTCAGGGAAAAACAGTATTGATTTGCCATACTGAGCAATAGCTTTATATATAATTCACTACTGCGAGCATTTCCCTTAGCTTTCAATACCCAGTTTCTGTGAGTATTCTTTTCTCCAGATAAATATTGACAATCTGTGGTCAATTGTTTGGATCACAGCAGTACATTTTAGCTGCAGGGTTTAGGCTGGGGGTGTGCATGCCTGGAACTAATAACAGAGGTTTAGGCCCCGGGACTAAACATACTTCTGACCCTACAAAAACCTTTCAGATTTTGTTTGTCTCCGGGTGTATTACACAAAGTTGTGAGTTCATACCAAACCTACCTTCTCTGCTCACAAGCCAGAAAGAGTTTTAAAATGTTGGGAGCATGACCTGACCTGCTGAGTGCATGCCAGCCGAGAGAGCAGGTTTTGTTGCAGGCTGAACAACCTGAAAACAGTCACGTCTCGGTATCAGAGCCCCAAGCTGCATGGCCTGAACAGGGGCAGCTTAAACAGCTCTTCCTTAGGGTCCTAAGTGGCTCAAAGTCTGGGAGAGAACTCACTACTCTTCACTACTTTTATTTCTCTCCAATTAATTATATTTTTCAAAAAAAAGGGATGTAATTCATCAGCAAAAGAAATGGTGCCAGAAAAGGACAGACCCCTTATTAAACATTCTCTGCACATTTCTTCACCAGCCAATTGACATTACCCGTGACGTGCCTTGCAGCTGAGGCCCGAGGGAGAAGAGCAGAGTCCTTGAAGAGGTGGAAACCTGGGAAGGTGGGACTGCTCTGCTGACCCCAATAAATAACACAGCAGGTGAATGAAGAACATCAGTGGATAGACTGAAACCTGCTGAGTCCATGTTCACTGCTATTAGAACATCAGTGGGCTTTATACTTTGGAAAAAAGAAAGCCCAAATTTTAGCAAAAAATTAAGGAAACTACACAGTTGTAATAATGCGTGAAATTCAGGTGATGGGGTTAGCAGAGGTGTGGCATTGCAGGCAAAAGGGCTTTGGGGTCCCACAGTCACTACCTGTGTGCCACAAGACCACCTATGAGTGTTAAAGAGATGGCCCAGGTTTCCTTGGACCTCTCAGCTTTGCCTGTTTCAGTATTTGCAGGCCCTCGTGCTGAGTACCTGACGTGGGCACTCTTATCCTCATATACAGTTCTCCAGCATCTATGAGCATCTATGGTAGATATCCATAATACAGCTCTAAAAACTCCTTGTTCGTCTCAGTCATCCTTTGAAAACATTAACTAAAAATAAATCTAGAATATAATCTCCAATTAATTTAAATCCTTGCTACAGCAAAAGCAGTTGTTTTACAGCATGTGGCATTTGTGCTTCTCTTTCAGTATACATTAGAGAAGTTTATGCATTTACTATGGTGAACATATTTTTCCTGATACCCTGATAAACATTTCTGACAGAGGACCTCAGCTACTTACAGCTCTCATATGCAATGCACGCTGATCCCACAGAAGCTGTGTAGTACTTTAATTACAAGTTAGTTATAATTGTCTAGATTCCTTCCTTGTGTAAATCCAGTGAATGGACATGTTTCTATATGATGACAAGTTTCTAACTAGCATTTTGTAAAACTCCTCCAGTATTTTTTCTCTAGAGAATCTGAATAATCACAAAATGTTGTGATATTGGAATGAAGAGATAAACACCTTTAAAATATACGTAATTGTGAGTATTGCCTCTTAACAATGGAAGTTTTATGACAAGATATATTTGTTAAATGCAGTAAATATTCATTCTTACCACAAGACTGCTGTCCAGAGAAAGTCTTTTCCCAAATTCCCTTTTCTGTAGCTGTCTTTTTTTCTCCATAGCTGAGGTTATTTGTTTTTCTTTTGATCGACTAGAAGTGTCAGGCTGCTTTCAGCATCACTGAAAAAAAAAAAATTAAAACATTTAAAATTCACATTTCAATAGCCTACCTAACAGTTACTGTCTTTCATCATTAACTTTGTAATAACCCAGCAGCTAATGACTCTGTGTTTCTAGTAGGCTGTGTTCCAGCAACAAATTTTCTGTGCCAAAAAATCTAAACTCTGCAAACGGAAATATTACCAATATATTTGGGTCGCTTCTCAAAGGAAGGAAAAAAAAAAATTCTGCTACAACTCTCTTTAGCAATACACCCATGTTTCCAGGGTCTTTTTTGAACTGGCTGGGAGCTGAATTTGCAGAGCCAATGAATTACCTGAGGCTGGGCAGGGGGAGGGAAACAGTTCATTCCACATTAATTGTACTTCTGAGTAAGCCCTGCTTGTTGGCACATCTGTGCTGCTACTGTGATGTACAAATTTTGGACCTAATCCTGAAGAGTTCTAAAAGCTTTCAACTCCCATTATCCTTAACAAGAGACAAATGCCCTCAGCAGTTTCCTTAAGTTTTTAAGATCATAGATTCTGCTGTGATAATCAGACAGTCCCACTGCCTGTACAGAACAGTCATGGAATTCAGCCCATAAAGCTACCACAGAGGGAATTAATCTTTCCAGTTTCATAGGGTTTGGTATTTCCTGGCCAGAGGTTTCTACTAAAACCAAGCCACAGCTTACAAGTAACAAGCACCGGTTCTCTTCCTAAATGTTCATATTACCACGTGCATCTGAAAGTTTCACTTGTATTTTAAGATGATATTTATTTGTGACACAGGAATATGGGCAAAATTAATGAATTTATTCAGAATATACAGAAAGTAGTAGCATAATAACAGAAATCAGGTCTAGCCTAAATTAGGCGAGGCAGATATGCTCACACAGAACCAAGAACAGAAGTTCTCCTGCATCTCATAGTGACTGTATTTACTGTATCAGATCTCATTGACTGAAAAAATAAGACTTGGTAAAAGGAAAAGATCTGTGTGTTTCTGATCCTTTCTGCTTGTTGTGAATGTCACCTTGGGTCACACACAGCCAGGTGATGCACAGATACCTCTGCTGTAGGGTAGCACAGCTGGCATTCCCAAAAGCAGCCTTGCACATGCCCTCCAGTCACATTTGCATGCCTGTGGACAGACTTGACTTCTCACGCACCTGTGAACGATCCCATCTGTCACTGTGGGGATATCAAGCGGATAAAACCATCACAGCTCTTTCCTCAAGTTGACCCCGAATGCTCTGCCATGAGGGCACACAGGAGCCTGAACGTGGGCCAAGCACAGGCCGCCTGCAAGGAGAGCAGGATGCCCCAGGCTCAGCCTCTGAAGCCAGCTGGAATTCAGAGGGCTCCCAGGGGCACTCGCACTGGGATCATCGGCTGCAGTGTGGGCATCACACTGGGACTGCTCTTTCAAAGCACTTCCCATGAGGAAGCCGTGAGTGATCCAGCTACCAAACCATGCAGAGGTGAATTCAGCCTTCCCTTGAATGGCACCTGGTGTCTCCTATACTTCTTTCGTACTTCTGGTTTATACTTATGCAAGACCAGAATTCAGGTCATTCTCTCCCAAACAGATAAAAATTAACCTTTCTCTATATTCATATAAGGAGCACATGCAGTGAGAACACGTACCTACAATGGTGGGAAAATCTGTCATTGCACTGTGATCATGCTGTCTTGTGGGGTTTTTTTCAGGTTTACCTGTAAGCCCTTGCTTGCTTTTCTTGTAGTTCCAACCCTAAAACTACACATGCTATTTAATTCAGCTAATAAGGAATCTCAATGGTGTGCTATCACATAAATCCCATTGTTTTCTGATTAGCGAGCAAAAGAAACACCACAAAAGATTTAAACAAATACAGCAGCATTGCATTACACTGTTTGTGTGATTGTGCCAGAAATCAGCAAAAGACCTTATGTAATCATTATATCATTCTCTTGGGCATGCATCATGCCTGAGAGCATGACTTCCACCAAGGGAGCCTTTGTTGAGCACAGAACCACTTAGGAATGAGCTAGTGAGAGCTACAGCTGGAGCCAGTAATCCCTATGGAAGGTCAAGTACTTAATCTGAGTTAAGTGCCTGAAGTTTCTGTCTACAGGTATTTGGTGGAACCACCCCAAATTCTAGTTTAGAAGTAAAACCAGGAAGGATTATTATTAATTATTCCTATAGTTTATATGTTGCCCTGGGCACTTGAAGTGGATTTACTGCAGCTGTACCTAGCACAGCACAAGGACCTACTCAGTGTGTTGGTGCAGCAACTCCAGACCTGCTGGCTCCACTCCTTCCCCCACACACACCATGGGAGCTCCCAACTCTGCACGTTACCTTTAGCAGGCTGTCACACATCTCTCTGAAGAGTTAACCACCCAGGGCTAAACACACTTAAAGTTTTGAAACACAGGTAATTATCAGACAAGATAATACAATACCTGTACCAGCATATGCTGATGCCTCAAAGTACCCATCTCAGGAGGCCTTTAAAGAAAAATGATCACCAGAGTGAAGTACTTAAGAAAAACAGAACAAGTTTTTATCTTGGAATGGTCATTTTTGTGCACCATACTGCTCTTCACAGAGAAAAAAAATTACCCTCCCAGCTAAATTGCTCTTCCTCTGAGACCAAACAAAAGACTAACAACAACTCAAAACGGAGCTAACACACCCACTGGGAAGCTCAGCACAGGAGAACAGCAATCCAGATGGATCAGTCTTGGAACACAAAAGTGCTGTTTGCCTGTTTGCCCAACCATCAGAAATACTATTTTTGTGTTACCAGGAGAACAGACTGTAGAAATTTACCTGCCCTCCCTGACCAATTTGCTCGTCAATATGTTTACAGCAGAGACCCCAGTGATCAGCACTCAGGCCCTGAAAATCCCATTTAACTCAGTGGAACTCTGAAGTGTCTCAAAGTCAGGTCCAATTTATGGTGTCTTCACCCATACTGCACTCACACGTGTACATTTCCAAACCTTTGGGGGCACATCTTCTAGTTCTTTGTGCTGCAGCAAACGTTCCTGCTGTAGGACTCTTCCCTAAGGGACTGTAGATTTCATCTATGTTGAGCATACGGGGGCAGGCACTGGGTTTAGAGCACTCAGCAATGAAGGCTGTATCCCAAAGAAGCATGTGGGGATCAGTTCAAGAGAATGCAGGTCCCAGATGGTTGCCCAGGGTGTTCTCAGGTTTGCACTGAGCTCAGGGGAAAAGGTTTTTGTATGGACACAGAAAAAACTCTCAGAGGAAGACCCAAGTGTGATCTTGCTTTGATAGGGTATTACTCTCACTGCTCAAGAAGACAGCAAGCCAGAGGCATTAGGTTTATTATCTACCCTAAAGTGCAGTATTTTTAGTACTCAGTACAAGAATGTTCATTACTTCAGGAGATGGCTGGAACAGCATGCCCTGGAGAGCTGGTGTGATTAACATAGAAAAGCACTCTCTAAAATCTCTGCAAGAAATCTCTTGGATTATAATACCCTCCTAATTTTTAGTTGCAACAAAGGATGACTGACGTATATCACTTTAGCTGATGAAAACATACATTCTATTCCTCGGATAAGCACCCAAGATATTTTCAGGCAGTTTGAAACTGCAGTCACATTTCAACAGAGCTATGCCATCTGGGAACTAGCACACAGTATATCTATTTGGTAGCTGGAAATGGACCGTATTTATTTTTCTCTTACAAGGATGTATAAATTTAACAGTTATGACACATGAAAAAAATGACAGCTCTGCAAACCAGCATCCTTTTGTTTAAATTCAGGGCAGATACAATGCAGCCTCCCCACTCTTGGCTTTGCAGAACTTAATGCTGCCAGAAGGCAAAACACCCACGGGGCAGCAAGGTATTCCCTCTTCAGCAGCCAGCTTGTCTTTCCCAGGTGTTAGCAAGAGGAGAGGATCTGTGATTTGTGGAAATCTAACTGCTGGGTAACAGAATGAGGCCAGAGCTATACAGTATTCACCTTTAAATGTGTTTTCTACTCTGTTAGCCCTGCTTTCTTGATGGCCAGACTCTAAGACTGAGAGAACACAACCAGAACTGGTATTATCCCTCAGCAAAGGGAGGAGGAGGGGAAATAGTATCACTGGCATAGGTCAGGAAGCAGCAATGAGAAAGTAAAGACTGTCATCAATGCAAGTGCTAGTTAGAATGAACAGGTGACCTAAAGGTGAAAGATTTTATATCTCATTACCAATCTGTGGAGCGATTCGGTTTCCTAGGAACCTAATTGAATTGAATCAAGTCTGTCATTTTGCAGCTGGGTTTCTTTTGCCAGCTCTGGTGTTAACACCAATGTGCATTCACTGGCTTTTGTTGTGGTCTTTGCAGGGAAAGTACAGTAAGTACAGTATATCAGGGCCTCCCAGAACTGGAAGGCAAAAAAGATTCCAGAATTAAGGCGTTGATGTTTGTGTAACAGACCAATGTTCAGCTCTATAAAATCACTGCATTTATCTTGCTAGGCATAGGCCACTCAAAGAATACTAGGTTTATACTAAGCAATTTAATTATTTCCCTTGGTTTTTTTGGGGGAGTTGGTTTTTTTCTTCCCCTAATGGCAGAGTATTCAAACCATTATGCCTAGCCATTAAAAGGCAGCCATGAACATGGTTTCATTTCCACACCCTTATCTCTCCCCATCATGGTATTTGTCACTTAAAGTCATGACCGAGCTAAAGTAGAAAAATAATTCCTAAATTCTCCTTTGGGTTTGGGAAATAGAAAACTGCAGCAACATCAGCACCTCTGCAACCCGACACTTAGCTAAATGCTTTTTGTTTTGCCCCTGTGTATTTCACAGCCGTGCTGTGGGCAGGCCCTGCCTAATGCCAAATACTCCCAGGTATTTGCTGAGGCTGGTCAGCAGTTCATTAGCACTAATGTACATGTCATGCACTCACACCCACTGGATTAGGTTGCTATTTAGATTAGCAAGCTGCATTTTTGCAGAGAGGGAAGGAGAATGTGCCATGTGCCAGCATTAATGAATTAATTAAATTAGAAAAATTCCAGTGCAGGAAGCTAAAATGCTTAGTTGAGTAGAATATCATGGGAATTACAAGACAGCAAACACAGCACTGCTGTACCATTCTGCCTATATACCTAGATATTGACTGGCTTTGGAAAGTTATATTAAAAAATGTCAAGTTGTTCCAAAATATCTGGGTAGTATAATATTCTTTTCTAGTTCTCTTTTTTGTTGTTGTTGTTTTCCCATGGAATACTTAATTTTGATACACTCCAAATTTCTTACAGTCTCTAAAGCTGTTACAAAGTTTATTGGAGCTGTATAGGCAGTGCCTAGAGACAGCTGTGCCCTGCAAGTTATTTTGTGACCCAAAACACTCCCTAATCCAGTGGTACTCTAGTTCTGATTTTATATTGTCCAGTGGTCACAGAATCAATGGCTTGGGTTGAAATGGACCTTAAAGATCATCTTGTTCTGACCCCCACATCACATGTAGGGATGCCAGCCCACTATCCCAGGTTGCTCCAAGCCCCATCCAGCCTGGCCGTGAACACTGTCAGGGATGAGGCATCCACAAGTTATCTGGACAACCTGTGCCTCACCACACTCTGAGTGAACAATTTCTAACACCTAACTCAAATATCTCTTCTTTTAGTTTAAAATCATTCTGCCCTCTCTTACCACTGCTCATCGTACACCAGGCCATGATAAAGTAGACCCCCAAAGAAGTGTGGGAAAGGCCAGAGCTAGACAAGAAACCTTCTCATCTTTTACCCTGCCTTGGCAGGGTTTGGACTGGATGATCTCCAGAGGACCCTTCCAACCCTAACTATTCCATGATTCTTTTCTTTTTAAGACTTTAATTAAGTACAATGACACACAGCAGTCTACAGAGACACTGAGTGCTAACTTGCTTGAGAGCCAAATGCTGTGGATCTCTCCTGCCCTTACCCTGTCCCTCAGAAGGGAATCAGTAGAGCATATAGGATGGTCCCATTCAATTTCTGACTGGTGACCACTTGCCAGCAAAGAACAGACTCTTAGTAGAATGTTCTAGAAACACAACATTTGAAAGGAAGTATGCCAGCTCTAAATTCCGCCCTGTTTCAGCCACAGTTTTCAAAGTATATTTATGCTTTCTTCATGCAAGATAATCTTCCATTTATTCAGCAAATTAAACAACCAGTAAAGCTTTCTATAGCATTGCTCCTTGGATTTAAACAAGTTAAGATTAAGGGCTTAAATCCAGCAAACCTATCAGTGTGCTCAAAATAATACCAGGAATTTCAATACATCAGAAAATAAAGGATATGGCATTAAAGATGCTATTACTACAACAGCTGTCAAGATGAATTGCATGAGAAGCATTTAAAAGATTTATATCTCAGTATCTCACCAGGTTAATTAAATGGATGCATGCATTCATTTAAGAGGATAAGGTGGGTTGCAGTGACATAAAATGAGAGGGCACAAGATTATATTCTTTCAGCATTAACAAGAACGGGTTGAACCAATATCATTTCCGTATTCTATAATAAGCATGATTCATCCATTGCCACTTTCAGATCTCATTTTCTTTGTGGCAGAAAAAAAAAAAAAAGACTATGAACATAGACTAACATAATCAAAGCTTTAACCTTTTCAGTGTTTTCTATTTGGATTGGCTGTCCATTTTTATCATAGGATTTCAGGGCCATGCCTCAGGGAGGAAAGGAATCGCCAGTAAATTACACCAAAGAATGTTGGAAAGGTCAAAGGATTACCCTCCTGTTTGCTTTTATGGGACATATGAAGCGTTCACATCATGCAATAAAATTATCGAGACAAAAATGATGAAAGATAAGCAGGCAGAATGCATGAATCTGTAGTCAGAACAGCACGGGAAGAAGAAGGGTATATTACAGTGTTACCATCAATAAAAAACAGATTATGACAATGGTGTTTCTGTATCCTTAGCTTCTGCACTGAAATCAAATCCTTCAGAACACTGTAAGACCTGTAACCGAGAAAGAGATATCCAAGCATGACTGAGGCTATTCAGGCTGAAGGAAACATTAGATCCAAAGCTCCTATTTCTTGGCTCAGTTTCTAAGCACCTATTATTATATATTACTTATTACCAAATACTATTATAAATTACATGAAATAGGTTATTACGTGGTAAACGTGGATTCCTTTAGTCACCGAGCCTCTTTCAGCAGTGCAAGGCCGTTAACCTGCAAAAGGCATGCTCTGAGCACAGCAGCAGCTGCCTCTGGGAGTTTCAACACACATTTGTCTCCCTTGGGAGACACAGCTGAGCTTAGTCAGAAATAGTCAGTTCCAGGCACCTGCAGAAGTTGAACTCCAGGACCTGAGGCAATTTCACTGTTACTGTCCACAGACCTAAAGGGTTATATGGAGATTTTGAGGTTCAAAAGCAAATGCCCCATTTATATCCCAATAAAGACTCCTCTGGCATCAACTAGATGCAGCCTCTGTGATCTAGTACATCATTAATAGGGCTGGTTGTTTCTCATGGTAAAATGGTTGGCTGGCAGCAGAGACCCAACAAGAATCTCATCAAACACTGAATTACAAATCTTCTTCAGAGGCAGTGGCATCCAGTTCAGCTAATATGTTACCACACTCAGAAAAATAAATGCAATTAAATCCAGCATCTGAATCAGTTTGATAGACAATTAACTGGAAGAAAGAATTTAAAACACATAGTCAAGTTCTCAAGTTTTGCCCAGTTCGATTTGTGTTTTCGTCTCATTTTTCTTTCATCGGCATAAATCAAGGCACGACTCAAAGTCCGAGAACTGCAGACCTACGTGTAAGACCTGTAGCAGGGTCTCTGTTGCAAGCAACGGTGGATTGTCAATTCAGTTTTTGAAACTAGAACTAGGAGCTTGTGAAATGCGCCTAAAGATCCCTCCCCTCTCTGAGACCGATGCATTTCAGTCAGCATCTCTCTTGAATGCCCATCTGTTGTAATCATAGTCCAGAGGGACCACTAAAAATCATCAGTTCATTGTGAGCACTCCACTCCTTCCACCTGCACTGCTAAAAGAGATGTCAGTGCCTGCAATGGTCACAGTATCCCAAATAAATGCAACTCTGTTTGGCCCTCCTAACCAGCAGAGATTAAAGGAATGAAAGATCATTTATTTACAGTGGTATTCTAGCTCAGTGGATATGAGGAATTATTAAACCATCTTAACATAGTGTTCAGACATCTGGTTTTACTCCACAGAGCACTGGGTAGCACTTCAAAATGTTCACATGGCTCAAAGGAAAACTCCCAATAGAAAGTACTGTAAAAATGTTTCCTTAGTTACTAGTAACATGTTCAGCATCCAGCTCTGTGCATCCTTAGATAACCAAAGTCATTTGCATCAGAGGGAATATGTCAGTGTCTAGGCTGCAGAATTTGTTTCTAATGAATCTGGGCCTTTGTGGGTTGTAACACAGTGTCTCACATTTTACCTTGCTGTACAGACGCTCCCAGTGGGTCAGGGGCTGTCCTTACATTACAGGCAACAACCTCATAATGAAGGTATTAGCTCAACAACAGCCCAGAAAAGAAGCTGAATCAAGCTCATAATCCCTTTCGTCACTTGAAAAATAAGGGAAGATAAGGTAGAGTGAAATACATTCCCTCCCTTCATGACCTCAGACGTGGGGAGCTGAGAAAGGGCTCCACTCCTCTATTTGCATAATGTGAAAATAGCTCCTCCACCCTGGAGAAAGAACAAGAGGAGAAAAACAGCAGTGATCTCTTCCAGTCAAACAAGAATTGAGACCCTGGTTTGAAGGGAAAGACTAGCAGGGAATGAAGAAAGAACAGCCTCAGTCAGCTGAGCAGCTCCAGGTGCTTCCCACACAAAACACCATGCTTATTTTTAATCAGAAAAAAATTCTTCATGTATTTCTTATCTTTCTGGGCAAATGCCTTCAGAGTTTTGTACATCTGTGCAGTTAGGACAGCTACAGGTCCTTGGACTTTGCAGTCACCTGTGTTCACTGCTATGGGCAAGACACACATGAGATGTGGTACCAGAGAGGAATTTGGAGGTGCCAGAACTATTTTAGCTCCTGGAAGGATGGGCACTTAAATCCTTCAGCTGGTTCCTCACCTTTTCAGCCTTCACAGAAGTTAGAAGAAGTCTACTCTCATTTCAGCTGACCTAACACCATCAAAGGATGATTCCAAAGAATTCAGCTCCAGCTCTCGTGCATGCTTCAGCAATGTCAGTACCTCATGGTCTCAGCAGAAAGGTGACAGGGTACAACTCAGCTCTACCACCTTCAGTTTTTTTGTGGGATGTATTCCCTACACACTGATGAGAATACATAAAGAAAAACCCTAGGGAGATACTCCAGCCAATACAAGTTCACTTTATTCTTACACAGCAGAGGATGTAGGACTGTGGAATACCAAGACCATAAAATTGAAAGGAATTTATACACATTGATTAAACTCCATCTTCAGCTTGCGGCCAAGAAAACTATCCTGGAAACATTAAAAATGAATGATGTTCTCTCTCCATGAGTATTCTCTTAATGGTGACAGAACACTGCACAGTGCTGGCATACCAAACAGCCCTCCACCTCTTATCTCTGCAATTCTAGAACAATCTCATCTCAATAGCTGAATTCAGTTCTGGGCCAAAAGGATACAGACAAACTTCATGGAATTCAGACAACTGCAGCAAAGATGATTAAAGTATTGACTTGGTGGGGAATGATCAACCAGTCCCTTCACAGTGGTTTTAAACAATGATGAAGAAGAGACTAAAATAGGAGGGAATGACCATCCACACAAGTTTTAGGGACATATCCTAACAGTACAGACAGCAAGAAATTGATTAGCTTCATTGCCAGTAGGCTGAAAAGAAATAAAGAAGGATAAATTATGCTGAGTACCTGAAAAAATTACCCAAAGTGAAATTCAATGCAGGGAATCAAAGGAACACTTGTCATATGAAAAAATAAGGCAGGATGAAGTACAATAAAAAACACCAAAAGTGAGGATGCTGCCAGAAATGAGATGCCCAACAATCCTGATGAGGAAGAAGAGAGCCTGCTCTGCCTTTCTTCTCAATATCTCTCTACTTTGCTGTGGTTCATCCACATTAGAGACAATTAAAGGCTTTTGCTTTTGGAAAAAGTGTTACTCCATCCTTCCTCCCCATGCCATCAGCTGCTGGCAGTGCTTATTCCAGTTCCTCAGTGTGAAGACTGCCTGTCACACACTGATTTCTAATTTTTCCATCTACCAGAAATGTAATAAAAATGTGAATTAAAACAAAAACATTAATGAATTTCCTACTTAAAAGGTTCATAGCTCTTCTATGTTTTATTTCATTCTCTCATTCTTTAATACATCTGTGCTCAGTTCTACCAAGTGAAATGTCAGTGAAGATATAAACTGCCATCATAGATAATAATCCAACACTTTGAAGTTATGGATACAGTACTATCCAGAAAATATTAGAAAGAAGGGAGCTATACTGTTAGAATTCTTTAGCCTCTCTCTCTCAAGCATCTGTCCATTTTGAATGCAAAGTAAAAACAGTTCAACTACAAAAGGAAAAAAAACCAACCAAACCCAAACCACTGATAATTCATAAGTCAGTTATTCACTAACATCTGAAAGATGTCTTTGTTTGTAACAACAAGTTGGGTAACAGTAACAACAGTTGGGTTGGCATAGAATTTTTCATCCACTTTTTTCTATATAATTCATGTTAGATCTCAAAGTGGATAATTTTTACCTAGATTATTTCTTGGAAGTAATGCTGTGCAGATTTAGATAAAGCCTTTTAGAGTATAGTTCACACACCTCCAGACTCACAATAACCAAAGTTATTCAGTATTACTATTTAGCTCAAAATTCAGCTGGGAAATAAAAAGTATTATTCCATACGAAGGGAGAAGTGTTAATACACTTGCATGTTCTAAATGATCCACCATGAAGTTGAAAGTGCATTTTGAGACTAAATACAACCTTTAAAAGTATTTTTTTTTTCTACATAAGGTTTATTAATTCAGGGTGGATTGGGGAAAAACATTTTGGAGCATAAGCAAGGAAGAAAAAAAAATATGCTTGGTTCATTTCAGGTAAACCCTAAATGTTTGCCCATATTTTGAACTGGAGATTTAGGTTGATTCACTGACTTCTCCTGTCTCAGTTGCTCCACTACACTGTGAAGGTAGATATTAAGTGCCATTTACTGAATAAATCCTCTTTGTCAAAGACTTTAATAGTGAAACTTTCTACTAGTGCTGCTTCTCTGTGTCATTACTCTTCTCTATCTACCAGATGTGCCCATCACTATAAACTCAAACAGGGGAATAATCCTCTCTCCAAACTCTGCGCTGTGCAGTGGAAGACACTCAGTTTTCATTCACCTCTTTGCTGTTCTGTCAAAATTAATTTGATGGGAGAAACTCAACTAGAACCACCAAAAGCAGCTATGTAGCTGGGACAGATATCCTCTACTCGATCCACAGATTTAAATCCATCTTCCCTGCAGGGGAAACTAGGAAGCATTAAAGCAGCATTAAAAAAAAAAAGAAAAATTAGAGCAGCCCCCTTTTTTTCTTTAATAGTGGGGGAATTAAGCAGGTTGCTGCAGTCTTTAGTGCTGTTCACTTTGATTTTCCTTGCTGGCTCACAAGGAGCAGCAACACTACCTGCAACTACTGGAGAGAAAAGAAATTGAACGGGACTGCAGGAAAGGGAAGAGAAAAGAAAAGAAGCAGCCAGGTGGGGTCATCATGTGACTTCTTGCCTAAGGGTGTGCCCTAAACACAGGAAAAGGTTTCACATCCTTCCTCTCTTGGATAAGGATCCTGTGAGTTAAATCTCCACCTCTGCTTGGCCTCACACCTGGCTGTGCCACCACATCTGAGCTGAGTATGGTAGGAGCTGGGGGGATCTGCCCTCCACGACTGCTGGTTACGTTTGAGACCTCAACAGGGGTCTCAGTTATGCTTCCCAGAGTTATAAACTCTTGGACTCTGCATCCAAGCTCAGAATCCTCAGTAACACATAGGATCCAAACCTGGAATTCAGGTAGAGAGGAATAAATAAAAGAGGTAAAGCATAACTTGTTTTCACACAGACAACAGCCAGGGGGTAAAAGTGAGAGTTCAGTGCTTTACTGGGGAGACAGGATCCATCAGTGAGATTTGCTCCCTGCCAGGAGCAAGGAAAACCCTGCCTAGGGTTTGTGGTGCCTGCCTGTGCACTGCTATACTGCCCATGGCTGTGTACCTTACAAACCATTCTGTTCACAGGACTGCACCCAAAACTGTCATCTGGGTGATAAATTCTTACCAATGTCTTATTAAAGCTTTTTCTTGCAAGAGGAGAATTTTCTGGTAATCAAAAAGAAAAGCAATTCACTTGATTAAAGATAAACTGGTAAATATAAATGACAGAGCTGGTTTGCCATGAACATCTGGACACATTCCCAATCAATAACATCAGGACAGAATTGCAGCTTAAGGGAAGGAATTTAGTAGTTTTAGGAAAGAACATCATTAAATCCTAGACAAGTCTACAGATTCTCAAGCAAGGAGACAAGGAGAATGGCCAACCCGAGGCTTCATAGATTGTGCTGCTGTTGTCAGTCATTTGGCTCTCTTTCATTTACTGGTGCAACCTCAAAATACAGATGGAGATCTTGGTCTCAAAAGTTAGAGCTAACAGCCAGTGACATAACAGAGAGCTGTTTATTAAACTGTTACACCAGGTTTCACTTTAATGCTTTCCTTCATAGCAGCAGATGTTAAAAATCCTTGATAACTTAGCTAAAGTTTTAGTAATTTCTAAGTGTTTCTCATATGTAACTGCAAAGAGAACCTGGGCCTTTTACCTCCAGCATAACACAGGGATTAGATAGGTCTGATTATTGATAATTGGGATTTTAGCCTTTCACCTCTGGATAAGTATTTAAAGCTCAGATGAGGTTGATATCAAATAAAAGTGATTTCCATCAGCTGGCTGCTCAGTGACCTCTATGAAATATTACAAGTTGGTAGTGGACAGGTGTCTATATGATTAAAATACACTTTGCAAGCACAGTTGTCTCCCTGGAATTTTCTTATTACAAATCTATAATCTGCTCCCCCCAGCTCATAAATGCAAAGTATTCAGGAGCACTGAGATGTCATTTAAAAACAAGGAGGATACAGTGTTCTTTGCTAATCTCACAAACAAAGTACCTCTGTTTCTAGAGCAGTTTTGAGTCCCTGGACAAATGCTTTTGTGCACTGCAAAGATTATCATTCAGGCTATTAAAGCTCATGAATTATACATTAGATATCAGCATTAAAAACTAAATAAAATCTTAGGGTGCTGTAAGCTCTCCCTCAAAATCTCACAGCCAGCACCATGGTGTTCACTGTAAAGAGAATACAAATACATACAGCACCAACAAAGTATCACACAGGGTGTATCCCATATGCATGAATCTACACTAACTGAATCAATATTCCCAGACATCCACATAGAACTCAAGTGGTTTTGGTAGCAAGAGATGCTAGAGTTTTTGACTGGAGGAGGTGAGCCCAACCTCAAAATGAGGTGGTTCCCTGACCAGGAATCACAGCAACAGCTTTGTTTGAGTAGGATTTGGGGAATGGGCAGGAAAAACATCACAATATTTTATGGCTTTTAAATAACCAAGCCCATAATTCAAGCCTCAAGATTTTAATCTCTTTCTCTTTAACCCGTTCAGAGGTTTTGTCCAAGAACATGTGAGAGAATATTTTCTGTTAATTCTTCTTTCTTATTATACCAATTCTGAACAAAGCAAGTCAGAGCCCTTCAGGCTTAGGCCTTGTGGCAGATGCAGCTTCATAGAACCGAGAGACTTTCCAAGACTATCACGGGAGTTTTTGTGGACTTGTCAATTACTCACATCTGTGTCAATGAAAGAGTATGAAAGCCTTGTACAGAATCCAAACAGGACACTTTGGTAGAATCAATCCCCAGTAGTTTAAATACATGTGCAAGATGTTTTGCCTCTCTGAAAAGGAACATTGTCTGGTCTGACCCTGTTCAAGATGCTGTAAGATTTATAAGAACATAAAACAACAGTTGCTAAGCTTGGCACTGTTGTGCTGTAGGGGAAGGACGATGGATCCACCCAAGAACACAGCCTTCACCTCAACGTGGGAACAAAACACAGACCAGATTAATTGGCTCAAGAGCAGAGTAACCTTAATTTTGTGAAAAAGTGAGAGAGGTGAGCCACAAAAATAAAAAAAAACCACAACCCACAAAGTTTTCTAATGGTCCTAACTAGGAAAGTCCTACTAGAAACTTCTTCCTACTAGGAATTTTCTTCTTAACCTGATTTTCTCAGCCCCTAATTTCCTCTGCAAGTGGCAACTGAAATATGGGGACAAAACTACTGCTAAGCAACTCTCAGCATTTACTCCTTCAGCCTCCAATTTACATTCATTAAAACGAGTCTGCATTTTACATATATTTTAGATGGAGTGGTTAAAAGAAAGAGGAAGAACAGGACTGTGTGCAATCAAAGCCAGTATCCATGCACCCATTTTTAGCACTTTTCTGTCACATTGTCCAGCAGAACAGCTATAACCTGCTCAAACTGAACCACAAGCGCAAAAAGTTAAAAACTGAAGACAGTGCTCTTAACAAATTGCAGATGCATGAGACTTGTCCAGAAAGACCTCACAAATCAGCAATGAGAGGAAGAGACAGCAAATCATGCAGAAACTATTTAATCAATGAGTAAAGACAATTATAACATCTGTTAATCTTTTGTGTAGGTTATAATTAGATGCTGCGGAGGAGTAGCCTTTAAGGGGGAGGCAGGGAATCCTTTAACATCTGCTAGAAGGGCAAACACTGTGCAATAAATGACTTTAAATGCAATCAGCAAAATGAGAGCTGAGCAGAGTTCACAAAAGGCCTGTATAAAAGATTGAGGATAACAAAATATTTTGCCAAAGGTCAACTCCTGCAGCACTAGAGCCTGAATAATGAGATCTAGTTTATAGGCCACATCAAAAACAAAAGTGATTGTACCTCTGAAAAACAATTCTTTTCTCATTTGTGTCATTATAGCAAAAGCACATGCTGCTGCTGCTGTATATCACGTCAGCTTAATGACTTATTAGGGCTCTATCTATCAACCTTGAACAATTTAGAATAAACAGGTAGGTGTGATGTATTTTAAAGGCCAGAATTCAGTCTGATTAGACTGAGACAGAACTGCGTCACACTACAAAAGTAATGTGATTCTGATTTTAAATAATTAATCATTCAATAGCTTCTAAAAGATCTAATTATTTACTCATTTTGCTGTTGAAAACAACCATATGCTTTAAGCTGCTCCTCACTGAAAACGTGAGTCCAGAAGGAAGGTATTTTATCCAGTTTAACATGGCCCTCTACTGGCAAAATAAACCCCCAAAATGTTATCGCTATGTACCATTTTGTCAGATCATTTCAGAGCAGCAGAAAAGAGCCTACATTTTACAGCAGTTACACTAAGTCTTAGAGTAGATCAGAGCTTTTGGAATTTGCATAAATTAAGTCATCACTTAATCTCTCTAGAATTCCCTTGAGGAGAGCACTACTTCCTTTCACCCACCAGACACTGCTCTGGCCATCAACAGAGCACTGAAGAAACAAGCCAAGTGCTCATATCTAGAGGAGTAAGTCATTTTAGAAGCAAATGCAATCCTTCTACTTGTGTCAAGTTGTGCAGTATTCCTCAAGGAGAGCCACTTTGATTCCCCACAGGATCGATGCACACATGTGATTTCAGTTTGAACAATTAGGTAATACTTTGTAGAGGCTAAACAAACATAATAGAGCCCAGCTGCCCAAAGAATACTGTTTGAGATACAAATGCTAACTACCACCAAAAGCAACTTCACTGCAAAAGAATTCCTGCTTCCTTCTTTTCTCCACCATTGCTGAAAATCCACAGTGGTGATTCAATACAGCTTCAATCGAAGTGAAGCAGACAATGAAATTCGCCTCTGTTGTTGCATGTGGTAATTAACTCTTCCTATTTGTATTATGTCTGAGCAACAAAGAAACAAAAGGGTACGGTAAAGTACTGAGTTTAACAATTTAGATAACGATGAATTACAAAAATCAATTAGCACTGTCAAAGAAAATAATTTGTGACATGCATCTGATTCTGTCCAGATCTATTGTGTGCACACACCATCCAAGGCTGGTTTGGCTCTGGAAAACAAACAGCGTTGTCCTGTGGAAGGCTTATCAAACATGCAGTTTAACAGTGGCATTTGTTCTCGCTGTGTGCCAATATTAATAGACCGTATTTCAGCAACATAATTTTTATCCACTGCTTTATAATCCAACCTGCTTTTCAGGGTCTGCATCACTCATAGCCCATAGACAATGTCACAGCCCGCTTCCAGAAGCCATTGCCTCTGTACAAACCACGTTTATCTGATCCACCTGAACGCTAAGCAATGGGTGCATAAAAGATTTCCCAGTGTTTTTCACATAATAGCTATCTAACTTTTCATCCTGAAAACATCATGACTAATTTAACCATCAGGGAAAGCCTAATGTAATTCAGGTTCCTGCACGCTACACCAGTGGTATCAGCAGACAGTACAGAACAGAGCATTACAAGCGTTAATGGCTCATGTTCTATTTCCATTGTACATTTATTCCGGTTTACTAATAAAACTGCATATTACATGCTTTAACTTTTGAAGGTATTCTGGCAGCTCCGGCATGAATTTTTCTTCAGCATAACTGCAGTCCTGCCAGGAGCTGAACACGTGCAGAGCCACACACGAGCCGCAGAGCATCCCGCCGCATTTGGCCGTGGCTGCACCGTGCTGAGCTCCTCAGCCAACTGAGCTTCCCTTTGGCACCTTTGTTCCGTGTCTTTTATCCCAACCCCAGTCCCACTTGTCAGACGATGACAGGCTGGAGTCTGCTCTTATTCAGTTTCTTTTCAGATGGCGAGAAAGCCCAAAGAATTGACATTCTCTTGGCAATTGTCCCTTTTAATGCCATCCCAGAATATTATCAGATTATACGCTGTGTCCTTGGGCAGATTTCTCAGGAAAAATCCAGCCGGGGATCCCTTGGCTGAATAGTGAGCTCAATCTATATCCTAATTTACTATGTTGGTATATAAAAAAAAATGTAAATGTGAGAAGGAAAATGCAAAGGAGGAAAATTAAAATTGGATGCCCACGGGCTCATCAGGTTTTGAGAGTCTGCTTCTGCTTTTAAGGTAATTATCTGAAGATTAGCTCATGACTGAAGTGGAATTGTACCCTCCTGCTTATCATCTACTGGGGCAGGATCTCTACTTGTGTAAATCTAAGTCTCTAAACGCTTATACAAAATTCATGTACAAGAACAATACCATAGGAACCCATTAAGTTTTCTTTAAAAGCAGTAAAATTCACATTTTTCAAGTTATAATTTGTGCTTAAAATTAATTTAAGTGATAAAGTTAAGTGGAACCTGAGTAGGGTTTTTTATTCTCACTTTGTTCTAATTATTATGAAGATTTCAAAGGCATTTATTTGCCGACAATATCTGAAACTTTTTAAGTGTAAATTATCAGTTCACAACAATAGATCATCTTTATTGGCCTCAAGGTCACACAGGAAAGGAAAGACTGGCTCACAGGAGTAAGTGATAAGGATCAAACCACCCAACCTTAAACCCACTCCATCTCCCCAAAGGAAAGCCTCCATCATAACTCTCTGCTCTTCACTCCTGAATTTGGTGGAAGTTTCTGAGCTACAAAAACATCTTTTAAAGACCACATAAACTTTTTTAAATACTATTTCTGAAAAATGAGGATGACAACCTGAGTAAAAATATGCTCTTATTTACACACCCATTTGAAACACCAAAAGCCTTTGCCATTCCCATGGCATTAATGCAGAGCTAAATTTAGGTTGGTTCCCCCCATCCCCCAGGAGAATATGCTTCAACTGCAAAGACAGAACAACAGCTCCTGAACTGCACAGTGTCTTGACATGCCAAGCCACATTATAGCATCAAAAGAGAAGAGCTGGACAGTTTTGATCTGCTGTGGAAACAGGGTCACTCAAGAGGGGCATCTGCAGTTGTAGCCACTCAGCCCTTAATAAGAAGCCCCAAAAATCTGTTGCTGGGTAGGACTGAGAGGCCTGGTAAAAGTCAACAACAAGCAAAGCAAACCAAAATCCATAGTGCTGATAATTCATGAGGAATCCTCCAATTCCTATCTGATTTATTTGTATGACTTACCCTCATATACTTGCCAATCATAATTTTCTGATTTCAGTCCTCAGAAATGTGCTTTGTGTTCACAAAGACAGCTCATTAAACAGAGGTAAACAGTAATAAAAAGTTCCCCATATACAGTACTGTGATTAGGTTACGTCCTAGAAAAGCCCTACAACTGAAATTGCAGTAATTTAGAATGGGCTTCTGGTGAAAGACTGGAATGAAAAGCAAGAGACCTGGTGTTTGTTACCAGCTTTTGAAGTGGGTAAACTAAATTTTAATAAACCACATCTATGGATCAGTTTACTCCTCTGTAAAACACAAATAATTCCATGCCAATCACAGCTACTTGTCCTGAAAATTAGTTAATCTCTGGTCAGAAACACAGTTGTGTCCCACAAACAGCAGGCAGCACAGAAACAGTTTTTTCACAGCAGCTACCAGAATGCTAGTTTTTCTGCTCTGATATTTCAGGATGTGATGGATTTCTAACTTAAACACTCAAAACAAAAATTACAGTGTCTCATATAACTGACAATTCATTCTGTCCAAAAGGCATCAGATTTCAAAGCACTGTATGATTCTCTCTTTTAAACTTATACACCTCCAGAATTTGAACAGGGGCTAAAAGTAGTCAAGTTTCATTTGAAATAAATGGCTGCATAAGAAGCAAAATAATTTTTAAAGAAAACTGCGCTAAAAACAACAAGGAATTTATATTAAAAATTCAAAGTAACCTTGAATATTCATATGAATATAATTAAATTATAAAAGCAGACTCTTGAGAAAGCCCAGGTTTTGTTCAGTTAATGACAGCACTCAGGAGATTTTAAGAATCTTAAAGTTTCATCACTTAAATTAAGAGAGAGCCACTTCAGTGTAATCTCATACAAACAAAAGCCAGAATGAAGTTTTCATTTGTCCTGAACCACAGTCAGATGCATGGCTGTAATTACTCCTAACAACTACATACTTGCCGCTCTGTTAATTAAAACAAAACTACAAATAACAATGCTGACACACTCCTAAAGAAAATAAGCTTTACAGAGATGAAAAAAACACCAAAACAGCAAAAGCCTTACTTGCAGCAGTTCAGTCAAAACATGCCAGCCCTGGAGAACTCAGAACCATAAGAAGTCTTTGCAGTCCAGAAATTCTCTTGAGTTTATCCAGTGTTTATTTACCAAGCTTTAAAAGTCTGTGGTTAGAAGAACAGAGTTAGCTTTCTACACCCTCCCCAGCACCAAAGTCCTTCAGTAACAGCAGACATGAAGTTTGCTGATAGTTGGGTTTGCTGCTGCTATGTAGTTGCTCAGTACTTGTAAATACAAGCTCTGTGGACAAAGTCCCAAATGACATCACAGGCAGCTGCTTATTGTTGAGTCTTTATTAACCGACTGTCAAAAAAGAAAAGCGAGGAGGAAAGAAAAGCCCAAACTATCTTCCCTGCAGCACAATTTGCATCTTAGTAGGAGTTGCAGTGCTACACACATAAATATTTCTGTTTACCCAACTGATGTTTTTCTAGCATGAATAAACAGTGCTTGCAAGGAAAGCAGAAAAGTAAGAAAAACTTAAACAGCTTCACCACGTGAAGAGCACAGGGAGAAAGAAAGGAAGAAAGAAAAAATGCCAGCGGTGCCTTTTTCACAATTTATCACTGAATTCTACCAATTCTTTTGTTTATTTAACAATAGAGGTGCAAACCTGCCTAGATTTTAAAGCACAGAACAGAAGCCTTCAATAGGCTGAAACGAAAGTTTCAACTCATTCCAAATTTGAAAAGTTACAGAATTACAAACTATAATCCTTGCAAGATTTAAGACATCTCGGTAACAACGTGTTTTGAAGAAAAAAGTCTTACTTTCCAAAGGTGAAAATACAAGAAAGCAAGAAACAGCATCAAACATACTTATCCACAAGGTGCTAAGGGCATAAATACTGACCTTTCCTTCTCAGAGGGGAGGTCCAAGACTAAGTAGCACTCTGAAGCTGAAGCACACACTCAGCTCCCACTGAGGCACGGGGCACTCCCTGGAGAACTAGCCCAGCTCCTAATCTGAATCTCTGTCACAGAGCTCCCGCTGAAAGAGAGGGGTTGGGACTCTGTGCCTTGATTTCTCAGAAGTCAGTCCTTTCAAGTCAGAACTTCAAACGCTGGAAGAGCACCACCAAGGCTTGTGACAGGCTGAGCTCTCTTATCTGTGCACGTTTCCACACGAAGAGGTTCAGTATTGGAAACACCTGGCCACTCACATCTAAACACCCTAAACTGCTCCACAAACAACAAAACAAGCGAAACTTGAGCCCAGGGATGAGCTGAAGCCAAGTTTTCACTGCTTTTTTAATTGCTACACATAAAAGCCTCAACCCAAATTCTGCCTGTATTTACAGAGAGAAAACCAATCTTGGGTCAGATCCTCAGCTGCTGTAAATCAGGCTAGATGCAATTACACACCTGAACAAGAGCAGTCAGCTGCAAGCTGAAATCCTGCTTTTAGCCTGAAAGAGTGCCATTAAAAACATTTGTGTGACCTTAATAACAGAGTGCCTGATTTTCTTGGTGCTTGCCCTGAGTAGCAGCAATACCCTGCTGACAGTGTGGTGCTGAGTTCATTGCAACTGCTCATGTGGGCAATTGCTACCTCTGCTGCCGCTCGCTGCCGCTAAAATATAAGTTTGTACTTTTGATGGAGATCTGTTGTAAATCCCCTACATTTATTCCTGTGGCTAATCAGCCTGTAGCACACAAGAAACACCACACTGTGTAACTATGGGTTATATTTACCTCCCTGCCTCAAACACACAGGGCTGTGCTCCTCTTCCATTGCACTCAGCAAGGTTTATGTCTTGCTCATTCAGAGCTTGCCAGTCTGATCCAGGAAGTCTTCAAAACACTTTGAGGATGAAGTGAACTATGAGAGTAATAAGTACTAACACATAATATTGAGTTAGATGAATTTCAAACCACAGAGCTTTAGTTCCAGCTTCACAATTGCCATTTAAGCAAACACGAACGATGCCCTGTGCTTGGATAAACAGCTCAATAAGGCTTCAGCTTTTTCCATTAGAAACAAGCCCATAAGATCAGCAGAAGAGTTAGATTTTGTTTAAACCTGTTGCTGATTAACAGTGTGCTTCCTCAGACCAAGGATAAGATTCATTTTCTCACCTGCCGTTAGAAGTATTTATAAAATTGCAGAACACAGGTTAAATTGAAGCTCTCTTGATGAGAAAACTGGCTTGCTCCGAGAACACGTAGAAGAAAGGAAGAGAGTATAGAGTCATAAAAGAAGGAAACCACTAGTTAAATTGAAAAAGTTTAATGAAATTAAAAAGAATGTGCCTTAAGGAAAATTGTAACCTGCTCCCAGGAGGAATTTGTATTATTTAGCAAAATTCAGCACTTACTAAATTTCCTAGGGTATGTTAATGCATTTCCAGGCTAAGCACACCTGGATGAGCAGGACCAGGACAGGACACACATTACTCACATCTCTCTGGTCAGGCAGCACTGCAGAGGAACTGACTTGAGTAGTCTCAAAGCAATTTTCCTGAGTTTTTCAGAAGTGGTGGTTATCGGAAAAATAAATGCACAACAAAACAAGCACTGAGATTTGTGGGTTTAGCCAGTGAGTTATTCTTCCCAAGAGGAGAATTGCCATGAGGGTGGACAAACAGATTCTGCATTCTTCAAATTACAGCACTTATTAAGGGAGTGGCCATTAGCTCACCCTGTCAGTGCACTTATCCATCTAATTTCTATTCTAAGTCCTCATAAGATATAGCTGCTGGCTGTGCAGATACAACTTATTTTTGGCAGGAATGCCACGGCTTTTGTTAGAACAAAATTAACAGCAGAATTCAGTCCTTGACTAGCTGCAGGTTGAGTGAAAAGATAAAGAAGTCAAAGTCATGAGCTGCAGTCATTGCTCCTGGCCTGATGTGCAGTAGGCTGAACTGATTCTTGTATCTGAGGAAATAACTCAGCTTAGTACTGCCTCATTTTTGATGAGCGGACAGGTAAGATGAGACATAACAAACTGATCTAAGCATACACGTATTAGGAAAGCTTGTCAATTGACCTCTCGCAGTATGGCCAGGATCTTTTAAAGACCCCATGTCTCAGAGTAACACAAAATCCATACCATTTCAGGTTCACTGTCCACATTTGACTTTACTTTTTTATTAACTTAGAAAGTTCCTCCTCACTGAAGAAGCCAAAACAAGGACATCTTCTCAGAAAATGCAGTAGCTGGCTGGGACTGAGTCACCTAAACTGCATCTTTACCAAAGTATGCAGGAATCCCTGCAGTTGTGATGTGCTTGTTCACTTCTTACCAGCTCAGGGGCAGAAAACATCTTGGACCCAGGTGTCTCAAGGTTGTCTCTCATTACAGACCCCTAAAGCTGCAGCAGAGGTGATCAGCCCCACAGCCTGAAGAGTTAAAAGGCAGGTGGGAAGAGCTAAGAGCATTTCCCCCAAGGGACGTCCCACTGTGCTGACAGTCCTGTGTGGTTCAGTACAGCTTCAGACACCCAGCCCACGTAAAAGCCTTGTTTTACTCTCTAACTACTGCTGGGCCCAGGACAGACAAGCTGACAGGCTGAAGAGCAGTTTAGTCTAGGGCAAAATTGCAGGACATTAAAATCCCGACAGATTGTAATATAATAGAGTATAAAATCCTAAACTGTTACATTTTTATCCCACAGTAAATACTCAGATCACTGGAGTGCAAATTTGAAAAAAAAAAGTTAAACAAATTGTAGGCTGGAGAATTTTCCCTCCTTGGAGCTGCACATGGTTGGAAATGTTGAGCTGGTTCCTAAAATGTCATGGAAATTTCTCCAGGGTACTGAAGAGCAAAATGTTCTTTGAAAATTACTATTATGCTCACTTTTACCAACACAATTAAGTATGTCTTACAAAACATACATCTACAAGGATGTGAGGTGTCACAAGTTAACACAGTAAACACAATCCTGGGGTAGCTGGCCAAGAAGATAAACAACTGACAAGTTGAAACAAGTGGAGAGAATAAAAGGAAGGGTGTGAGGGCAGTGCATGAATCTCCTCAGACGCTCACTGTCAAAAACTGGCCTTCAGTTGAAGCAGTTTGATCAGGCTGGTAAGCTTTTGATCACAAAGATAATTTGGTTTTTAACATTGCTAGGTGATTTTTCAAAGCTTTTTACCTCCCCTGCGTGTCAAGAATAGGGAAAAGGTCCTTAGCGAAGGCAGGCTGTACAGCTGGAACAAATAATAGCTCTCTCTTCTGTCACATTTATGCATTTAAACTTCAGAGAAAGCATCAAATAACATACAACAAAAATAACTGTTCACATTGGGCATTCTGCTACATGCAGGGCTGGGGGATATCATCAGTCTGGTTTGTCCTTTCCAGTTGTGTTCTCCATGCCTGGCACTGCCATGTTGCTCTCTCTAAGAGCTCCCAGACAGCTGCTGTAAAACCTATGTGCTCCTCAGTACCTGTCACTCCAGCAGCTTAAAATATATGATATTCTATCTCCTAGAAGAGCACTTTCATCTGGAAATATTTACTCTAACTCACATCCCACACTATGGGAAATCCTGTCCTTAAGCATCAGGATGAAGCCTTGACACTCAATTGTGACACACAGGAAAAAGAAAGTCTAAAATGAAATGTTTAATCTAGCCTTTTCAGACGAGCTGAGAGCTAAAATGACCATATATGATTGTTCCTGCCATTGCAGTGATTTGCAATCAATTTCTAAATCTTTTTCAGTTCCATAATTTTTGCTTCAGTAGAATTCTATGAAAAGCATTCATAGGAGAAAATTGATGGGATGTCTTTAAAGGACATTGCCTTTCACTGCAAATTGTCTCATTGTAAAATATGATATTAGGCAAATCATAAAAAGTTTGTTTTGAGTGTTTGCCACTTGAAACTGGAAGAAGTAGGCAGAAGCCGGATTTTTGAATTACAAGGGAGCTCAGAAATGTTGTAAATGTGATTACAAAATATAAGTTCATAGGGCTGCCTCTCCTTAGTTCCATAGGTTAAGTCACTGTTCTTTCTTTGCATTTCCTGTTGTTTCTGGAATCAAACAATTGATTCAAGCACCAGTGACCTTATCCAGAAATCAATGGCATTAGTGGATTCTGGAGCAGGCCCAAAAACAATGCGTGTTCAAGGGCTTTTATATATCCGTAATCACACGAGTGAGCCTCTGCAAATTTAGATTCCAGTGGATCCAATCATTAAATCAGTTCTGCAGTGTTAAGCTTCACACATGGACAGGGGTCCCCTGCTGGACATTGAAAGTGGTCTCTATTACGAGGAGAAGGTTATTGCCATAATCTATTTCTGATGAAATACAGGTGTCAGTGATGCAGCAGGGCTGGCACCTAATGGGAAGGCTGACTAATTTGCACTCCCCTGCTACCTCTTCGGACATGTCGCTGTGTGTCAGCAAGCAGAGGTATCGGCTTGTGAAACACACATTCCTCTAATGCAAGCATCTGGCTTCTTGGCAGCCAAGTCGTGACAGGTTCTGCGGCAGCTGGGATGGCCCCACGCTCTTTCAGATGGTTAAATAGTCTTGTTTTTCAGCCTAGCTGTTTGTTTTCCTGCTGCACTCCTGGATAGAAGCCCATTCGCCCTTTTAATCAATGAACTGGCCGTTGGGTTGGGGTAATCAGCCACATTTTTGTGCATGTCAGAGCGGAGATTTTTGCCCGGAGACTGCCGGCCCTACAGCCCTGCGCTCTTGACTCCAAGCTTAACCTTGTCCTGCTTCATCCTGACACCTTACACACCAAGGGAAGGATTGTCTTCCCAAACTGAGAACAAGCACTAGAACAGCATTCTTCATCCCTCAGTCATAGGACTTCCTGGATTTCATAGCTCCTGCTTTGTTGCAGGAGATGGCATTCAGATCAAATAAGGAATACAATTTATTTATTTCAGATGGCTTTATAAACTGTCCTCCCATGTGCACGCACCAGATGGAGATAAGAATCTGGCTGGAAGTTTTAGCCTTACCCTGTGTGGCACAGAGGTAACAGCACATCAGATTATCGAGAGAAAAAATTCTTCAGAGAAGATTCCATAAATCTGAAATAAATTTTATTTAGATTGCCTTTAAATATATTATGCAAATCCACAACATAACGAGCAGTTCCGAGTAATTCCCTCGAATAAATGAACACATGGCACTACTAACACCAAATGTGATCACGCAGTATTAAAAAGGAGTTCTTACAGGGATACCACAAAAATCAAAAGCTGTCATCTACCTCTCAGCCATTTGTAAACCACTTTCCACCTTTTCACTCTAAATGATAATCTGTCTCTCCTTTTTTCCTATGTACTGCTGCTTGTGGAGGGAAAATAAGTAATGAACTGATTTGAGCAGGCTATATTTCCCCTTTGGCAGGGTTTTATTCTTCGCTCTGGTGCTTGCCATATGAAGTTCTTTTCGAGGGGTGCAGCTACTGCTATTTCCACACTCACCAGAGGAGAGAAAATACACAAAAAGGCCAGCTCCTGTCCCTGCCGTGGAGAGAGGAGGGAACAAATATTCCCTGCCATCTCCCTTCACGTGTTCCATGGATGGCTTGATGACAACCTAGAACAAGCTGATCAGTCTCGTCCCCCACGGTTTGCCAAACATGCACCCACACCCACACACACAGATGCTGCGAATCAGTTCCACTGGCCAGAATGATGCCTGTGGAAACAAGGCCTCAATGTCACCATGGGTGCCAACCACAGCAGGCCACACATATCCACAATGGTACGGCACTCAGCACCATCCTGTCCCAAAGGAAGTAAGGAAACAACAGTCCCAAACCAGTGTGAGATATGTTACTATAATTTAAAGCTCTCTTTGGGTCTTTCCATTCCATCTTCAAAGCAGGGCAGGTAAGAATTGCTTCCAGCAGATAACTTAGCGAAGCAGAGCTGTAACAACATGTCTGGTTTTAATACCATATAATTCCATACTATGACACACAATATAAATCGATAAAAAATCTCTCATTTGAATGAATGACTGTTATCAAGAAGAGGCTATCTGAAATGCATTGCCAGCATTCTGGTCTCTTTACACTCATAAAATCTGCAGAAAATTGGTCCATGTCACAGGTAAAATATTCAAGGGTTAAGCATCTTGCTTAAAGCCCAAGAAAAGACACCAACAGATTAAAGTCTAGGAAATACCGCTCCCAGCATTGTCAGTGGAGCCCCGGACAATACCATGAAGCCTTACTCAAAAGTAATTCAGTGCAAGTCCTCAGACCTCTCAGCTCTCCTCTGGAAAAAATCCTGGGTTGTTGTAGAAAGCAGTAATAAACAGTACACACACTAGGATTTCAGCAATACTCTGTGCTTACTTTAAATGTGTGAAATACAACAACTCATAACAGCTAACAAGACACTTTCCAGGAGAAGAGACCAAAGTGTATCTTTGCGAAAAGGATGATGGAAAAGCACAAAATTATTTTTTTGAGGAGAAAGGTTTAGTCTTCCTGCAAGAAAAAAGTCCCCATCCTCTTCCTCTGGATAGAAAAGGACAGATATATCAAACAAAAGCTGATCTGGTTTACCACACTGCCTTCTCCACTACAGTGCTGAAGATTTTACTGCATGCTATAAAGAGAGGAAAAACTCATCTTGTAGTCATATAAACACAGTGAACAACACAGAATAAGTATCAATTACTTTTGCAAGTTTCAGTGATAGCCTCAGACCCTGAGGATAATTTCAAATGGTATGATAAAGACTTCAGTTAGATTAAAACATCAAAAGCAAACTAGCATTCAAAACCAAACAATTCCGTCTCTGCTGTGGAAGTTACAATAAATTTTCTGAACTGGCAGATTTCCCTCCTAGCTGTTCAGCTGTTCCTTTCCCACAGGTAAAATAAGTCAATCTGTTTGAGAAGAAAATTTGCCACCCAGCTTACTTAATGCCACACATTAAAATTAAATGACTGACTAATTTTGTTGTCAAAGAGCTGTTTTAATGGGAATCCATGGTTAAAAGAAACAACCGCAATACGGAAATACAATCAGATGATGCTGACTTCCATGTGAATTAAATTTAAATAAAATAACTGTCCAACTTTTTGCCTCTTTTTACGTGGTGCTTTTCTCAAATCCTTCAACAGGTCCCTGCATACGTGTTGTTCTCTGTTTACTTTAATCCCGTGATCCCAATTTGGCTCAGTGAAGTTAGTATAAACACAAACATGACTAACAGAAAACAGTAGATCTGTGACAAATTTTTGCTCATCTGGAATTAAACACGATAAATTCTTGTAACATACTAGTAAGGCAACTTAGCTGCATTTTCCATCTCCCTTGTGCCAACATATGTGGCTATGGAAAGTGCGTGGCAGTGCTGGTGCTGGGTGTATTCACACAGTGCTGTGCAATGCCTTGCAGAGATATTTGAAGCAGCTTTAAATAAGTTACTTTGGTTCTGGAAAGCAACTTTTCCACGTTAGTTCCCTGCCTGGAGCCCAGCACAGGAAATACCATTGGCAGAGGCCTAAGGGAGCGTTACAGTCCTGCCCCAGCCCAGCCAGCATGTTCAGAGCCAGCTCAGTATCTCCACACGACACTGCCCTATGACCACAGAAGTATTAAAATCGTTCATTTTGCTTTCAGAAAAAGGCAGGAAAATTTATCTTCATAGTGTAAGTTACAACCTGAAAAGGCTTTCCTAGTCATGGTGTGAGCTCATTTGATTCATCCTAGAACACCATTCTTAACTGAAAGAATAAAAGCAGCTCTTAGGTTGAGTACCACCTTTGAAATGGTCTGTGGGAGCATAAATCAGGACTCACCCTTGCTTTTTGATCAAATGAAGGGCTAAGGCTCAGGCCATTTCACTGCCCTATGCCGGCGAAGGATCAAGAAACCCAAGTGCACACTGACCGGCACTGCTGGGATCTGCTCCATGTTCCCTTGGTTTCAAATAATTGTAGCAATTCAGGTGAGCAACCCAACCTGTTTTCAAAGGCTGAGTGCCATACGCTTAGCTTTCATACACTGATGGATATACATGTATTAATAACACGGATTAGCTGCCACTAGCCAGAACCACTTGCTTACAATATTTGGAATATCCTGAAGATATGAAGCCTTTACAATTTTAACTCAGATGTTCTTGATCTACTTTATGTTCTAGGTTGCTTTGCTGAACTATTTGGTTCAAGTCTTATATGTTGACCTAGAGGTCAGTCATGGCAGACACATGGAACAGCTTCTCTGATGTCTGCCCTGCCCTGTTGTTGCTTCTTTATCCTTCCAAAATTACAGATACAGCAGTTCCCAGCATGCAGAAATGTATCTTACTCTGTATGAGTGGGTGTTATCTGTTAGTATTGTTTACGTGATGCCACAGGTAAATGGACAATTTCAAAGAATTCTAAATAAAGCCCATTGTGCTCGTTGTCTCCATTTCATTGCAGAGTTCTTCCAAACACCCCAGAAGTTTGGACAAGAGAAATTTCTGCTGTGCTCTGGCTTTGGCACATGTCTTTTAACAGATGGAAATTATTGTTATGCAGCCTTAGGTCATATCAGGATCTCTTTTTTTTCTGTAATGAGGCCCAATTAATACCTAGGACTTTCTGCCACTCAAAGAATTTTAAAATATCAGGATGTCAGCCAGAACTGTAATGCTGATGTGTGCTTTTATGATATAATCTAACTGTAATTACCTAAACCAATATCAACATAATAGTCATTCTTATTCTATAGGAGACTTGGGTATTCCACTGTATTGAAAAAATGCTTACTCTAAAAGACTTTTCTCATTCCCATTGCAGGGTCAGCATTTCACCTTAGTGTAGTTGCAAATTAGAGAAATTAGAGTAATTACATTGAGCTAGACAGTCTTTGGGCTGGTCTCCATGAGAGTTTTGCTGCAAAACAAGACAGGACAGGACAGCTGTCACTCTGTGCAACCTTACCAGGTAACATTAGAAATATCTGCACGGAGAAGTGGTATAGAATAGATATTTTGTAGTGATTTACTGCTAATTTTATAGACAAAACCCTAAAGCCAGGTTTCTATTTTTAGGGCTTATGCCTTTCAGAAGCTTTTACATAAAATGACAGCAATGAAAACTTTATTTACAAAATATTCACAGATGAATACTTAATTATAGCATATTCACCAGGCAGGACCTCCAGGGTTACCACTACCGCTGAAAAAGTCAGGTCATGAATGTTTGAAATGCCTATAGTAATTTTTGAACTTTTACTTGGTCATTAGAAGTTTGCACTCAGTATCTAACAATTCTGGGCAAATGATAAGATGACACTTAACTTTACAGTTCAGCTTTTTCTCCACGTGCAGCACAGGGAACCTCCTGCAATAAATCTCAGCCCTTTTGCTGAATCCAATAGGGCTGTTCACTAACTGTGGTTTCCAGCTGCTGCCCAACATACCTGAAAATTTCCACCAAATTCAGCATCCCGACCATCACACTGAGACAGATTAAGACAGAATTAGGTTACCCAAATGCATTATGAAAGAGAAATTTATGACCAGGACTAAACTGAATGTTACTAAAATATAGTGAAATTAATGTAAATAATCTTGGTATCTTCTTTCCCCTCCTCCTCTCCTCTCCTCTCCTCTCCTCAGAAATATTCAATGATCAGATGGGTGGTAAGATAAAGAGTAAATGCCAGTGTAATTGAAGGGGTGTTATGTACCAGAAATGGTAAATATAATGACAGGAGTTGGTTTACTATTACATGGTATGATTTTAAAAAATATATTTAATTACTACTGTCAGAAACTGTGCTAAAAATAGGTTATTGAGTAACATTTTTTCTACATGACAGATAAATGAAGGAATGTAGTGTTCACAAGGAACTGTTTGTACTAAGCACTGCATTTCCTCTCCTCCCAACAGAACTTCCAGAAGAACATCATATGAATTTTGCAAGTATATCAAGGAGATAATAGACACCACAGGCCGTAAAATCTGCAAGATCACAGACATGCAAGTTTATGCAGGTGCTACAAGCAAACTACATTTTCTTCCTGCCAAAAAGGCCTCTCTAATCTCCAAGCAAGTAAAAATGCCCTCATTGCTCCAATATTTTCCCTGCAGACACAATAATTTTTTAAATACACATGCAGCCATTTGATTTTATCCCCTAGAAGGACAAACCCAGTAAATGACAGTGTCCATCAACTCCCTTGAAGTTTATATGCATTTTATATACATCTTGCAAATTAGTCTACATACTCAGGCTCTCTGTATAGTTATTAAAATCCTACCATCACTTTTCAAGAAAGAGAAGGAAGGATGCTAGTTTTAGCTATTCAGGCATAATTCTCCCTAAATCAAGTGGAGAGTCAAACCATATGGGAGCATTAAATGATTTCGGGTCACTGCTCCACTAGATCATCCCCACAGAGGTGGTTTAATTCAGAAATATTTGGTGCCAGGAGCTGAAACCACAGTTGCTCATTACCCAAGGAGCTGCTTAGGAGATGCCCCATGTGTGCTGGAGCGGAGCTGTCTGACACCAAGGCACTTAAGCCAACACGGCTTTAATTTACTCAAAATAATGGTGTCGTCATGCCTTGTACACCTGAAAGAATGGCCCTGCTTCCATGGGGAATGCCAGTGTTTGGTGCTGTGAACTAGAAAAGCACTTGTCCCAAACAATGCCAAAGCAGAGGTGGAGCAGCGCAGCTCCCATTCTGACTCTGCTGTTCCACACGTCCTGGCCTGGCTGAGTGGCACTTGGCTTCTCCAGGAAATGCCAAGAACTCACCTCAGAACGATTAATGCCACATCTAACCAGGAAGTATTCATTTTCTACCCATACCCATAGAAAACAGCTGTCCTCAAGCTGGCATACTCTGGAAGCATTTTTGAGGAAAACAACACAAGTGTTGGGAGCAAGGTAGCAGCAGAGACACTTCCCAAAGGTGTTCACCTGGAATATTTTCCATCTGAGTTTCTGTCAGAGCTCAAGCCCTTTAACCAGCCACTTCAGCTTTACAGAAATCTTTTCTGGGAATTACACAATGACCAAGTGTCTGCACCTTACCACAACACTTACTCCTTGCTCTAGAATTTAAGCATTAATTAAAAGTTTGTACACCTTATGCCTGCAAGGAAAATTTATCAAAACACGGGCAGAACATAAACCTTCAACCTATATAAAGCTTGAGACAACAGCTCAGAAAATCTGTTTTTCTTCCTAGCACATTGCTGAAACGAAATCACAGCATTTCCTAAAGGCAGCTTCACTGAGAACACCAGATTTTTAATAAACATTAAAGAGCAGTTCTCGGGGGGGTTTTGCAACCCTTCCCAAAGCAGCTCAAAAGATTTTTGCCTTCAGCCTCACTGTTTTTCCCTGCATGATCCCAAAAGAAAACCTAGACTTTTCTGCTATCTAAAACATATTTAAAAGCAAGATATTGACAGACTACAATAAATTGTACTGAGCAACAGTATAATGGATTTATTTAGCAGAGCTTTGCAACAGGAATGTATTGACATATTTGCTTAGGCGAAATCTCCTTCATTCCAAAAAAACTTGAGCTGCAACCAAAAGTTTCAGGAAATGCTGCAAGACGTTGGGACTGAGCAAGGACCTCCATGGGAGTACAGCTCTTGCCTCATGAGCCCCTCTGTCACAGACACTGGCCCAAAACTGCCTCTTGTCCATGTATTTAACACCACAATTAAAAGCTGACAGAATGACTGCTGATGTCCATGGGAATTCCTTACCTTCCATGGGATTTGGGCACATGTACCATGAACTGCACCACACCAAGCACCACCAAAGGAGAAGTGCTCCACAAACATTCCCAAACAAGACCCAGAGCTACAGGGCAAACCTCACGCTGCTTGTGGCTCATCCCTACCGTGCAGTGCCATCTCAGACTTCAGAATGACAGTTCCCAGCCTCCAGGGAACCGCAGACAGACATTTCAGTCATGGCACACTGCAGAGGACATACAAACCCAAGTTTGTTTCAGGACAAATCCACAGAAACAGCGAGGCATGGCAGTGATTTCACAAATCCACGGTCACTCATTTCACAGCTGCTCTTTACATAGAGCCCAAAGCTGCACAGGGAGCTGTCAGCAGCCACAGTCCCTCTCCCCATCCCAGGAATGCTCTCCTGCCTCCTCCCCTGTTCCCTATCACAGCTCAGGGTGACTCAGCTCAGCTCCCAGGAGGAAAATCTTCCCTGCTGCTCACGCACATGAACTCTATCTGTCCACAATGATACACATGCACTGCTGAGAAACTGTGAAAACAACTGGAGGAAGAGGAATCCATGGGGAATGGCAGGACGGAGATGGACTGGCAAACACAGCCACAGCTATCCTGCATTCAAATGAAATTACATCCATGTGGCTTTGCACATCACTCAGTGCAGCGAGGTGTGCTGTGCTTGCACAAAGTGCCCCCAAACTTTGCATATTGGTTTTACTCCTTACTCTAATGGAAGAAATAAAGCTATTAAAATGTCTTCCTACAAAAGCCAAATTTATCTTCTATACTGAGCCAAGTGTATTGGCATTGCAACCCCACTGGTACCCACTGAAGAGTCTTTTAGCAGGCAACTCTTTTGCACAGACTGGCTTTAAAGTCTCAGACACCTGTGAACAGTCACAAATCTCTCCAACATTTATGGCTTCCAGTCACTCACCTAATCACTATAAAAGTGCCTTCATGGGACTATATGGTTAAAAAGAGGAAAACAAGGGGCAATCCAGTGTATCACCACCTCTCCTACCTTAACTGAATGCCAGAGATTGCCCCTTACTCCCATTTCTCTTCCTTCATTCCTGTTCAAGTATGAATGATAGCACCCAGTGGACATACTCCTGGGAAGAATGGAGCTTCCTTCACCATAGAAATTCTACTTTTGTAAAATGCTTCAAGCTGCTAAGTATCCTTATAGCACACAAGTTTCCAGTTCAAAGGATAGTGCTCTGCCTCCACAATACCCAGCTCCCATACTGGTGCTAAAAAGAGGAATTAGGCTCAGCTCTACCTACACACTATGCCAGAAACAAAAAGGAAAAAAAAAAATCCAAACAATTCAGTGGCCCTCATTCCTTTCACTGTCGATACCTTTTCTAATATAATGTTCCAAATCACACATTCATGGACTGGTTGTGTCCAGGGCCTGATAACTGCCAGTTCAAAATTAACATGCAGTGGTAAAAGATCAGTCTATGAAAGTGAGAGGTTTGGACAAGTGGGAACAATTTCGGTTTGTTGTTAGGGCAGTGCTTTGTTGCATACACAGACCTGAACAGCTCTGGAACCAAGGCTGGTGCAAAGATGGGAATTCAGCTGAAACATGAGGAAGCTCTTCCCACTGCTACCGGCACTCACGCAGCTGCCATCAAAGAATGCCTCTCACCTGAATTTTTTCAAGACACAAAAATAAATTACCACATGAGTCACCATTTCTTGGTTTCTTTTTGAACAAGAGCACACACAAAAGTTTTTGAAACAACTTTGTACAATACAATTTCTAGTATGTTGCCAAAGATTACTGAAAAAGCCCTTGGGCCCAGGAGATGCTGCATGGTAGGGAAATATTTGTATTTTGAGCTCTACCAGTGCTACTGACCAAGATACAGTGTTGTAACCACTGAACACATCAGGGGATTAAAGAGTTAATAAAAACATAAGAAACTGCACAATTACATAAAGCACAATCTGTCACTCAGATATTGGAAATGGACTACGAAGATGCCAGTATAAGTGCGTGTACTTATATACAAAGAACACTTTAAACAGTTGACCATGATTTATACATGCTGCAGCTGTCACACACACTATTTCTGACATCCAAAGAGCCTATGCATACTTCCAGTGGAAGAAATTTCTAGTTATTTGCCATTTTGTAGAACTGTAAATCACATAAATGCTCATATTATTACCATGTGCTCTGACAGTTTGCATCAACAGACCATCTTGGAAGAATTACCATGATGAATTATTGACAGTATCTCATATAGCTGGCAAACATTTATTTGAAATGCTGTGGTACAGAACCTGCCTCTTTCCGGTCCTGAGATTGACCCTAATGTAAACCATAGCATACAACAGATCAAAAAATATGTGGCCTGGCTCTCAATTTGTGATCTCATTTTTATCATTCGATGGTTCCCATAAAGATTGTTTATTATTGATGTGAAATGCTGGAACCAAAATATCCTGTAGCTGGAAGCTCGAAGTCTCAGTAACTGAGTCAGAGTGACTCTTCTGGCCTTCTCTCAATATGCTTTATTTCTTCTATTGAATAAACAAACAGTCCCATTCTGTAATGACAACATCAGCCAGGATTTTCCCATATTGTTTTGACAGATGTTGTCAGGGACCAATTACAAAAACCTGTACACCTAGTAGATATTTACTGCTGTGATGTTCCATAATATAACTGAGCTACATGCAGAATGAACTGATGTCACAAGAAGCTGTGCTAATGAGAAGCCTCTGACTATGGAAATTAAACTGCAAAATAACTTTCCAACTGCAGCCAAACTATTTTTAAAGGCACTGGAAAGAAAAGTATGTTATTTTTTACTTTGTACTAATAGGGCAAAAAAACCACTGATGGATTGATTACCAAAATACCTTAGTCTTTGGTTCAGGCACCTTGCAGGGAACGATCAGGTCCTTTTCCAAAAGTCTCTATACTCCAAAGCCCTCAGCCAGAACCGCCAGACCAACCGTGACTGCTACTTGGCTCAGTATATTCAGTCAGAATTTAGTCTATTAATTATGTTTTTGTGCTCTGTTTATACAAGTAGGTGGAAAATGCATCAAAGCTGGTGGGGCTGAATTATAAAAAATTATTTTAAAGCGTTTTCTGGGGGCTTGTGTTGCAGGAGGGTTGGGAGAGGATGCTGTTTCACTGACCATACCCACGTATTATTTTAAAAAAATAAATAAAACTAGACTGAATCCCCGCTACAATTACACACACAACTGTGAAACAATGATTTTCTATTATCAGGTGTTAATGTGCCCTTTGTAACTGATAAAAGGAAACCAGAAACACTGCACCATCACAGGTCATCCTTTTGAATGCTACTTTTCAGGTCTGTAGCCTCCACAGGCCCTGACATTTACTTGTTAAATAGGAAATCACAAAGTGAGTAGCAAGAGGACAGTAGTCTTTCAAAGCCCAGGGAGAATGAGGGGACATCGCAGTGAGGGCATTTGGATAAGCCAGATAGTGTTTTTGCAAACCTAGTTGACTAATTCTGGTAATTAAAAACATTTTGCAAATCTGGTTGACTGATAATTCTGGAAATTAAAAATCTGTGGCTTTGTATGACTGACCAAAGAGATATTGCATCATTTTGTCTGTGCAGAATGAGGTACTACACAATTCACGTGTACAAGTGTATTTCCTCAGTATTTCTCTAGATTCCCCAGAAACAGACCTGCATGTATGTGTGCATACACACTGAGGGTAGGGTTGAAAGGATAAGTAGACATAAAAGGGTATCAACATTACATTGCACATTTGCAGCAACAGAATCCTTGTGTGGTTGGTTGGAGGAAGATCCTAACGTGATACAAGCCAAAGAGCCTAAAAACATTCAGTGATCAAAAGTTTTCACTACTCTCTCTAATAAAATACTTCCTTTGGGTAAAAAAAAAAAAAGATATTTTTAATTAGCTGTGGAAATGTATCATTTGATGACTTTTCTTCTGTAGTTTGTCTTCAGGTGTGTTACACAAGCCCAAACCTGAGAATTTTGCAGTTTTTCTATTTAGAAATAACTTGAAATGAAACAGAACCACAGAATCACAGAATGACTAGGTTGCAAGAGACCTTGAAGATCATCGAGTTCAAGCCGTGCCCCAACACTGCAACTAAACCACGGCACTGAGCACCACATCCAATCTCTTTTTAAACACATCCTACCACTGAAAAATTATGGCTTAATTCCTCACCAGCGTGAAAAAATTTAGAAATATATCCAAGCAATATAGTGCAGTTAGCATCCAGAAGGTGAGGTTTTAGGTGGGAACTAGAATACCTTACTCTTTCCAAGGACACAGGCCTTCCTGGGTATTAAGGACAAGACCAAAGGCCATTTCAAACAGTGCAAAACTTTCCAATGACTTTCATTACTGTTAGACTGATTTGACAGAAATCTCGCAAAACTGAAAACAATCTTCTCAGTTATCATGTGTCTTTTCTTAAAATCTTAACTTTCTTCATACTAAATACATATAAAGAGCATTTTTTCAATAAACACAGCACCACCAAGTTGAAAGCACTCCCTGCCTGGGAAGGATTATGAACTGTCTATCATCCCTCTGTGCCCTAAGTAGGGTCAATAAGTCATTCTTGCCTTGCATGGCATTATGTAAGAAATTACAAAGGGGCCCTATTTAGATGACCTCCTTTTTTCGTTTCATATTCTAATTGCCCAGCTAAAAAGAACACGTTGTCCCAGCGGAAACTTTAGGAACAGCACTGGGCGAGATGCGCATGCAGGAGCACTTTACACGTGCACTCTGACCTCTCTTGACACTGCAGATCCTTTTCCAGTTTCCAAAAGTTTCCAGGAGGAAGCAAAGGGAGTCAGCCCTGTCTGTGTGATGTCTCAGTGACATTTCGCTGAGATGATAGTTCACTGGGATTTGCACATCTGAAACTCCCTCCAGGGAGGCTTGTGAAAGCTCTCAGCCTAACCTACTTTCAGGATTCCATGGAGTAATTCTGTTCCAAGAGCCAGCGGCCGCTGATGACAGCAAGAAGATGCAAAGGAGTGCAAAGGGACCTCAGCCCTGTAGGACCCCATGAGGCCTAAAAGCCACTCATAAAAATGAAACACCCCCATGAAGTTATTGAAAGTCGAGATCTGATTTAAGGAAAAAGATGGATTTTTGGGGGGAAAATATTATTGAACTAACACAAAACCAAAAACAAGTATGCCTTCAGATGAGAACCAAGCAAAAGCTTTATTAAAAAAAAACCAACCAAACAAGCAAATTTGAAAAAAATGCCTTCACCCTCCAACACATTTGAAATCAGTTATGCTTCCAGCTAAAAACAGGTGTCATTGTGAGAGACACATGATGACACTCATAATATTTCTAGCCATAGGTTGCATTAGATAATTGAAAAACAGAGTCAGGCTAAATCCGGTTTGCTCTGCTACCTGAATTCCAGAGCTGCAGCAGCTGGGGCAGAGCAGAGGGCTCTCCCAACACATTCATGGACCCACACACTGAAAGTTTTAATGATGCCTCCTCAGACAGCACAAGTTGTGGGTCTTTTCACCTCTCTCTTATTTTTTCCCTTGTCTCACGCCACAGATCCCCAAGGACTATCTGATATAACAGTTTTTAAAGGCATCATCTTTTCATGCCTCCTGAATCCAATTTAAACTTCAAACTTTATTTGATTGAAGGGAGATGATACTTAGTACCCCTGTGAAGAAAATGAAGACTATTAAGTCCATCAGCAAGTGATTCATCTTTCAGATGAAATGAGCACCACTCGGAAATAGTGGAATAAAACAGATCCCTAAAAACCAAAACAGGTAGGCACCATCTTTAATCTAAATACATTCATTTACAATGTTCTGGCCAACTTCAGTGATTATTACCTCCTGCATGCAAGGAGAGCAATGTAAACCACAAGCAGTGGGTGAAGGCAGGATGCCAAGGAAGCAAAGTAAATAAAAAAAGGCAGGAGAATTTCAGCTCTAGTGACAGAGGATGTAGCATTACTGATTGCACCACCATCTTCCCAGTGGGTTACATACAAATGAGGACTGGCAAAGGTGAGGTATCCTTGTACCAGACACACACAAGCTGGGTCACAAGCACTTCTCCCAAAGTTTGTCTGTGTGAGTGTTGATTCCAACCCTAAAGGTCTCAGCCTTGCTGCCGTCAGACCCTTCAACCCCTTCACATAATGCAGCACAATTTATTTCACAGAGTGAGCAGAGTTGCACCTCTCCTTCTCCCTCCCACACCTGCCAAACCACGGGAGAGGAATACTCCCCTCAAATTCCTTTCCTTTACACTGCAACCAATAGGGCTGACCATGAGGATATGGGGAAGCAAAAAAGTGCAGTTGCCACAATTACTGCAATCTAATTGTTCCCAACAAGAAACATTTGTAACTCTTCAAGGCTGTCAGTGATTCTAGAAAATAATTCTAAAAAAGTTTTTCTTATTTTAATCTACACAGCTGATGACTCTTCTATTAAAATTTTCTGTACTTTATACACAGAGCTCTACAGATTAATGTCATATCCATATTATGTTATTCACATAAATTTGTCATTTGAAATTATTTCGGGCATAATGTTTACAGAATTTTTTCAGTAAGAAAGCTTATTGCAGAGAGATTCCAGTTTCAACTGCGGAAACCACTTGGTCTAATCATTTATGGGAGTAAATAAATGTTATGAGACTTCATGGAGAAACTATTATCCAAATTACTGAACAACAACAGAAAAGCCTTTATTATGTTTCAGGAATGCATTTCTGGCAGAGAAAATAACATTTGTATACAATGTCTTTTTATAGATTAGACAGGAGAAAAATGCCTGCATTGATGTACTGCAAACTGCAGGGGTTTTTTTCTTTCCTGAAGAATTACAAGTGACATCAGTTTTCAAAATGTCTGAGGAGAAGAGAACACACTTTGTTAAAAGAATTCCAGCCTTTTTTATTCTGCTAAATTGTGTACTAAGACAAACTTTCCCATTGTTTATTGTTTGCCAGGTCGTGGCTCTGGTGTAAAGAAAAAGTGCTTCGAGCTCTCAAATATTCCTCCTGAATAATTATTTTATTGTTTTCTCTTGAGCAAAGCGGCAAAATGACCTGGCGGAGATCTGTAACACCATTTGCCAGGGGCTTGAAGCCTCTGCCTCCAGTGCATAAAAAAAAACCCTGTGAGGTCTCAGCAGACTGTTCCCAGGATAGGTATTCCTGGATCATGTTGGTTCAAGCAACCCTCTTCAATGGTCAAACATATTGTATAAAAAACTAAGCAGTAATCACAGGGGTTCTGCAGAGGAAAACAGCTTGTAAGATTTTCCCCAGGATGGTCAGCAAAATGCATGGTGTAGAGGTGAAAAAGAAAAGAGCCAAGGTGTTGGGATTTTATAGTAAATCTCTGGGGAATTCTATTTGTTCTTCCCTTCATCACTCTATAACTGGCAGTGTTTTGGGCCACACTACTGAAGCTCTCTGATCCATCAAACAAATCTTTGCTCTGAAATAAACCTGAACTTCTTTCCAGCTTTGTTGATTCTGACTGTCAAAATATTGGTGCTGGAAGCAGCAGGAGCAGCAGCCAGGCTGGGATGAATGAAAGCCCCTGGGGATCATGACATTATCCAAGCACCTGCAGTACCACCACAGTGTGCAGCACCTGCAGCATGAAGCTGCATCCTCTCAGTATTAACGAAGCTCAAATGAAGCTGCACCTAAATTCCGTTGTCTTAAATAATATTAAAGAACAAGTTAGTCTCTAAAGCCAACTCAATATGTCACTAAAGCATATTCTTGGATGACACCAACTGTCACAGCTGCACTGAGGTTCAGCTAGTAAGTTCAACAAATCCCATCTCAGGATCCATTCCCATGATGAAAAATACAAGCATTTACTCATGTTTGCACTGTTTTCTGCTCCCCATCTCCTCTTATTTTTTTTCTTGTGTATGAAGGAAATAGCTTTGTAGGGCAAAAAATCCCTCTAATTGAGTGTGCTGGCACAGAGATCAGCCTGCTGCCTTGCAGTAAATCAACAGCTTTACCATTAGAGAAAAGAGAAAATGTCTTTGATCACAGCACAACCCGAGTGGAACTCTTAGTGATCAAGGAAAGATGCACCTCATTAGAGATCCTCCATCCAGAAGGAGAAGTTAGCTCAGATGAGATAGAAGGCGGTCTCAAAAAGCCGATACAAACTTCAGAGTAAGAAACTGGGTTCTGCAGAAATTGTAGTGCATGGCTCATGTTGCTAGAAAAGACCTTGTTAGAAGTACCCACATCTTGATTCAAACACAGTCTTTGTGTTGCACAACAAAGCCATGACATTCCCCAGAGAAGCCTCTGTCCTCCTCACTCTATCTCCTCTAAATGAACAAAGAATCCATTTAAAGATATTTAGTTTCAAAATTATTCGGTTTTGGCACTCCACCACAGCCTCCTGAGGGGATCAGCAGCAGTACAGGGGCCTTGCTTTCTGCCCTCATAAAGCTCTCTTGTTGAGAGGCAGTCCATAAAGTGTCCTTTCAGTTTTTACTGTCAATAGCGATACATCACATTTGTATCATGCACGTCAGGCCAGGCAGCCACAAAGCCCTTTACCAGACCTCATTTCACAGAAGAGCTGTGAAAGCACATCCCACCCACACACAGATATCCCCTCAGAACTGCGTGTCTGTTACCTGCACGGCCCAGGTGATCCCTCAAACCTCCCAGCTGAGCACTCATCCAGCCCAGCTGGATTTAGATTGCAAAAGAAAGCCAGATTACATTATTCCCTGCAGGATTTTGTAAACTATGAAATTTTATATTCAAATATTCTTTGTAAAATGTATCCCTGTGCTACAAGACTGCATAACAATTCACGCATTTATGTTAAATAATTCAGGCCAAATATAAGTTGCAATATTAAAATTCAGTTGTTAGCAACAAAAATGGCAAGAAACAAGAAAAAATCAGCCCCGTGTTTCTCCACAGGAGGATCACGGAGGTATAAAATATTTTTTGCAAATTTACCTGCACTAACAAGCATAGCAATAGTCGTTCCTTGTACCTTGTGATGTCAGAGAGTGTTGCCGAAGGTAAAACTGTTGCTTTGAATGTGAACGTGGTTCCAAAGACGCATTTTGTCCCCCACATAATTTTTTGCAGTGGGTCAGTTGGGTTTCGAGCTGTACACAGCCTTTCTAGACTGAAAAAAGAGGAATACTACAAGCACAGGCATTATTTGGATTGTGTCTCTGCACACATACCCTATGGGCTCAGAGAGGTGGAAAGAGTAGGAACTACACAGCTACTGTTATTTTCTCTGGAAGGGTGATTTGGAAAGAATAAAGAACTGGCTTTTCCTTTAGGACCAGTCACAGAACTGAGCCAGTGTGGGTGAGAGGCTGGAAAACAGAAGTAAATTACTTTTCTTCCAACAAATGAAAGAAATGAAGGCAATTCCCTCCTTGGAGCAATCACATTTATAAAAATTGGTGTCTAGAGACACAGTCTGACCCTACAGGAATAGAGCTCACTGTAATGAGGCCAGCTGCCTTTCCAGACAAAGTTCTCCTGGGCTGATGTGACCAAGACAACATTCACGTGGGCTTCACCACAGAAGAAATCATATAAAAATTACTCGGAATTCCTGTTTAGTGCTTCTTACCACAGAAGACAGGAAGGGACAATTCCTTGACTTTGGATAGGAAAATAACTTTGGTTCTGGAGGCAGGGTGTATGTCTGGAACAGTAATTTCATTGAGGTCCAAGTATCTATTTTGTGAACCACAGCTACCTGCTCTGATCATCAAGGCTTTAAAATCTCATTTAATTGTGGTGTCCTCATTTATCAACTCTAGTTACCACAACAAGATTAAGGTTTTGGACTACTGCCCTGAACTGTCCAATTTTGGAAAAGTAAAATATAGTGTTCATTAGACCTGCTTTCTAGGAAGGAAAGGATTGTCAACAACTTCACCATGTGCATGATGATTTTATTGCTTAAGTGACAGGCTGGAGAGCTGCCTGTTGTGCCACCAACAAACTGTGTCAGCAGCTTGAAGAAGGTTAATCTCAGTTTATCCATAGGCTCTAGACAGACAGTGTGAGGCTTGAAATGATCTCTTTAAAGACTATAAAGAGAGAGATTCACCACGGTGGCGAAGTTCTGCAGAGAGAGGACTGCCTCAGCACTTAAAAGCTCCCAGATTTGAAGGACAGCCTGAGACAGTATTGCCAGTCCCATAGCTTGGGTAATTCAAGGATACCTGTAAGTTTATGCTTCATCACTGACTATTGCTCTTTTTTCTTTGACCAGTCAGTGACTACTGATCGTTTCAGTTATCCTTACACCATAAAACGTTAGCACAGAGAATAAGGAAGTTTACAAAAGAATTGGCTCCACAAATAGTTACAGGTGCTCACAGAGCACCGCCAGCAAGACATCTCTTGCAGTACACTCAGATTTGTCCTGTTTACCTTCTACTATTTCCTACTGGAAATCATTCCTAGCAAAATTATACTCAGCATGATACACACATCTGGTATACATTACTCTTTCATTTAGATTTTCCACTGGCTGTGTGAAAGGGTGTAACTATTTATATTACTGTAGTATTTCTTCTCTTCCTCCATCCATTTATTACACAACTTCTATGTTTGGTAATAATTATCTGTCTTCACAACATCTTGTCCCTCAACTTTCCTACATGCGATCTATGGAAAATACTAACCAAATCAATGACTGACAAAAGAAGATAGAAAAAAAAATTTTTTTTTAAATCCTGCAAACCCTAAAATCCCAGAACTGCTTCCCAGAGGGTTTTATTTTGTAATAACAAACATTACAAAAGTTCAGGGCAAGAATTGGTCACCTTGCTGAGGAACAAAGTTTAGTGTTTGATGAAGGTGAAGAAACATGAGAGCTGTTCTAGCTGCTTTCAGCAATCTCTCTATAAAGACACAGTGCAGTAGTTGCACTTGCTTTCAGTTCACAGGTCACAAGATTATGAGGAAACTGTCAGACAGAACTTTGGTGTAAATGATAAATTCTATTTGTAATCAGCATCAGTGATTTTCACTTTTAATCTGGAAAACAACCACTGTCTTTTTGGCTTTTTTAAAGGTATTTTGTTCCAAGTTGTTCTGGTGTTTGGAAAATCTCTGTGAAGACCATTAGACCATTGTCCACTGAGAGGCAAAATGCTGACATTCAAATCCCAGTACACTACTGCCTCACGTGTGAGGACAGACCAAGAGTGATCATGAGGAAAGAACTGTGAAAGATGCACTAGAAGTACTCCAAGCAAACACACTCCTCCCACAGTCTCCTACTGCGAACAGCTTATTTCTGTCCCTGTGCTGGGAGGATTGTGGAGCTCAGGCCGAGCTCCAGTGACCACGGTGGAGGATTGAGCAGTGGTAGGGAAACATGCAGCTCCTGTCACAGAAACCAGTGCCAAACCTCAAAGTTACCAGGGCTGACACAGTGGAACAGCTCCCTTAGGCCAATATCTTCATTTGTACCTTACCATACATCAGGCATTATCAAGGATTGAGAGGCAGCACACCAAAAAACAGCAGTGGCCTCCATCCTCACAACTACTGGAGAATACCATGCACTTAGGAAAAATCCCCTTCTGCCCAGGTAGAAGGAATTTTGCTATTAGCTAGGCTTCAGGTTGGGTCAAACTTTCATCTTTATCCACTGATTAGCTTGATATCCCTCCACTGCTGTACCACTTTCCTTAAATACGGGGCCAGGCTCTGCCCTCCAGAATTCCCTAGAGCACCAGAAAAATCTTAAGTGAAGGAATAGTAAATCCCACCTAAAATTAATAGATATTTTAATGTAGAGACCAAAGGGCACTTCACTGTTCAGGAAACCAGCAGAACAGCCATTCCCCTGTCCTATGGGCAGTATAACCATTGCAGACTCCATGAGAGGCTTTTAATAAAGGAGGATATATATTCAGATACCCAAAAATTTCAGAGTCTGACCTGCCAAAGGCATGAAGTGGTAGTGGCTTTTACTGTAGCAGAATCACTGAGTAATACCACCCAGGGGAAAACTCCAGGCAAGTTCTCATCTGCTTGCCATTATAAATTATGTCAACCCTTCAGTCGGACTTATGTAATTTTCCCTGTGGAGACACACCGAAGTTCTACAACTTTTCAGCAAGTCATTCTGGGGTAAAGCCCAATAGAAACCTGCCTGTGTTTTGGCAGGATTTAAGGGCTAATATCCAAGGAAACAATCCAGAAAGCCAGCTTTCCAAAGGATATTTAGCCTTGGGGACACCTAAAAACTTTTTAAGTGTTCCCAAACTGTTTCATCCACACCTGTGCAGAAGAGCAGGGTAGTTTGGAAGGTTTCTTACACAGCTCCACCTAAGCTGCCCCAAGCTCCAGAGCCCAGGCAGCAGTGCCTGCAGGCCAGCGAGCTCCCCAAAGAGACACTCACTCTCTGATTAATTGTGCAGCAAAGGAGGCTCTAACTTGCCAGCATCCAAACCCCAGCCCAGTGCTGGTGCAATGAGATCAAGAAGGAAATACAGAGGGCTAATGCATCCTCTGCACCTGCTTTTTGACCACTTTCTAAGCACCTTTCTCACTTTCTTTGAGGTAACTGATATATCACATGAACCACTGGGCATGGGGGATACATCCATCATTGCACACATGCATAAAGGAAAAGCAAATGACATGAAAAATGTTATTATGCAGGAGGACCTAAATTAATCTTTTGAGTTATACTGAGTCAAGCCTGTTTAAGACAGAGGCTTAGTTTGAAACAAGTTTTGTTAGCCCTGAGATTCCATTAGAAAAAGAAAACCATGAGCTGGCTTTTCAGTGAGTCTACATTTAGTTATCAGCTTCCTCATTTAGCAACTTTAGAAAGGGGTTATTTGGTCTTTTTTAATAATAAATTACTTACATTGCACTGTTTGGCTATAGATCTCAAAACTAATAAAAATATATCTTACAATCACCTAACTGTTGTTTGAACCCTCCTGTACCCTTACTGCTGTGGGGCTTGAACCAAACCTTTAGTGCTGTTATAGGCCAGGTGCTGCTGAAACTGATTTTATGTATATTATGTATTTCATAAGCACACAGACTTGTTTATTTCAATCATACTTACTGCTATTAACATTGACCCTAATTTTGCAGCAGTGACTGGGGAGCAGTTGGACTTACCCAAACAAAGTAGTTTCAATCTATTCAATAGGTTGCCTTCTGTAATAATTTTCAATCAATAAGGCTTTTCAAAAAGGAAACCAACCCCTCAACTCAGAGGTTTTTTGTGTTGATTCTCTTGAATATTTTGGGATTAACTGCATTACAGTTATTTTCAAAGTGTACGTGTACTTACCTTTATGTTTCATGACAAATGTGTCTAAACCTTGATTTTATAATTGAATTGACATTTATTTTGGCAATAAACTTACTTCTTATGAGCCTGTCTTCAGCACGTGCTCTGTGCTACTTTCACATTAACAATTAACAAGGCACATTTAACCAAGCCCCCACTGCTGCGATGTGATCTGTTGCTAGAAACGTTGCAGGAGTCTTTCCTCACAGTTAAGAGAAGTGAAGTCAAAATGGACTGACTGACTAGGATATGTTACAAGAGGAAGCAATCAGGAATTCCAAATTATTTCATACGAATTTTATGTGGTAAGATACAACACAGGTAGAAACCAGTACTTGTTAGTTTTGGAAAACATTTTTTTCCTATTTCATTTGTTACTTCCTGATGCAATTAAGAAAAACCTGGCATAACATAGGGAATACTTTTGATTCACCTGATTTCAATGATTTTTTTTACACCAAAAGGCTAAAGACAGTATCCTCCAATAAAACATTGCATAGAAAAAACTTCTCTGAACTGTCTATAAAAATTTTGTTTCCATTTCTAAAATCAGCACATTGATCTACTGAACAGGTTAAGATTAAATTTTACTAAGGCATAGTAGAGGCAGAAAAATTGGAAATCTCACTTCTAGGCAGATGCAGACATGAGCATAAAATGTCTGGAAAGCACCAACTTTCAAATACAGATGTGAATTAGAAAGTCTGTAAGGTTTCAGCATCTATAGGACATATTATCCACAGCGGCTGCACACAGCAACTTCCTGGGCAAAGTCTTTCACCTATTTACATGGTCTGTTCTATCAGCCAAGTTTTCTCCCAAAACATGAGGTTAAATCAAAAGTGTTAATGGCATCTTTCAGTGCTACTAGCTGTAAACCTCTTTTATAATAACATTTAAAGCATTAAACAAAAAAATCTGTCCTTACTTACAAGGCAAAGTAGAAAAGGAAGGTCATTCATTACACCCCATTCACTATTTTCTGTTTCATTCTGTAAATATTATAGTGCTACTGAGAAAAAATATAATGTCTGAGGTTCTCAGATCTTCCTTCAGAGTTTCAATCACTTGCTTCCCAAGAAGGAGTTTAACAAATACCACACTGTTCTATCAATATTTGTATGCAGCACCACATAGGGCAAGCTGCCAAACTTGCATGGTTTAAAGAGCCAAGGGTGGAAAACTGACACCCTAACAAACACACTCCCGGCTTTGTCTCTTTTAAGGTGGTGGTAAAAGTGTCATCTTTGCCTGTGACTGCAGTTTCGGAAAGCTCTTTTGTTTGCTTGCTCTACTTCCCCACAAATGCAGTATTTAATAATCGCTGCTCACAAAACTTCAGGGATTTGTTTCATGCTCAAACATTTCTTACGCAATTATAAGCCTTTTGCTCTCCACCAGCTGCACTTTAAATGTATTTTAATTGGCTGGAATTTAGAAGGAATCCATTTGGCAGTCATTTACATTTGAAGCACGCCCCTAGCAGCTGAAACAGACCCCAGAAGCAGCCTGATTACTTCATCAAAAGAAACTGTTTGAATACCCTCAACTCCTACATAACTACAGTGAACTCTATTATATAGGTGTGGTGATGTAATTAATAATTCTTTGCTACGTTTTTGCTTATTCTGGGACCAGAATGGATGATCAACCGATGCATTTAGGGAGTGGTCTCAGGTTTACAGTGGTCAGCATTAGTTTTCAAACACCACTGTCCTTCCAGAGAGGCCTTTCTTGTGCTCTTTCTCTATCTGATGTAGCAGCACTGTGGCCCGAACACTGGTATTATTGTTTCCATACTTGCAGCACAGCAAGAATGTCACCAGCTGGATTTTTGTGTATAATATTATTTTAAAAGCTTCTAATGTGCTAGTTATTCATGGATCAAAGTATAAACTAAGTTTAGGATATTACATTAGGAATGGCTCAGTTTTCCATTTCTCTTTATTTTTGGGCTCCTAATGTGTATTGCAAGCCAACTTTGCAGACCTTGATTTAATGTAGTAAGCTCACCCTGGCCTGCAGTTTGTAATGCAGAGGTTTAAGAGTTGACAGCAGTAGGGAGAGCTACCAACAGCTGCTCAGAAAAAAAGAATGAGAAGACATTAAGGAGAGAACCACAAGAATTCCCACTGTAAAATGCAGTATTTAGGATGAATGTAGCGACATTAACAGGTCAGATTTAAAAACAGAGAGACATTCTGAGTGGTGCTGATTGAATGAGTAGTATCTGAAAAACCCAGAGCTCTGCAACCCATGAAAGCTCCTGTGAAATTGCAACTGCTTGAGAGTTCACTTATCATCAGTGTACCATGGAGGATGAAGGAGCGAAAGAAAAGGGATTATTCTCTAGCCAGAGCACAATGAGAACTGTTTTCTACATTTAAAAGGTGAATAGTTCTTGAAGGGAAGTTATGACAATACTTGCCGCCTACAGAGAAAAGCAGCATTTCAAGTGTATTGTATGAAAAGGAGAAGGATTAATGCCACAGAGAGAGACCATTATACCATAGAAGAGCTGCATATTTTAATAATTTGACTCCATCCAACTCTAGAAATTTCCATAGTTAACTGGCTTATATTCCTAAGAAGTTGAAACCCTCAGTGTACTGAGTTCTTAAGGGAACTTACTGGACAAAATACTTTAAAAAATCTTGAAACCTGCAGAAATGGCCAAAGCAGATGATAAAACAGGAGAAGCCAAATAATTTGTTATTTTTCAACCACCTTATGATACTTCACTGAGAGAGGGCCAAGCTCTCCAGACTCTGCATTGTTACGATAACCCAGTGTACCACCCTCACCGAGTATTTCATCCTCAAATATATTCCTGACATACAGAAATATTCTTGGTTTCCTCCTTTTGAAGGCACAATGCCTATAACCAACCTGGGACAGGACCCCAGCTCCTCCATGCCTTCCTCCATTTATAATTGTCCCATGTAAAGACACTTGGGGCCATAACCCATATCAGAGCTGACTCAGGTTAACAGCTGAAAAGCACAAGGAAGCATCCTAGATCTCTGAAAGCCAAAGGAAACAGAAGTGGGGGCTTAAATCCAGAATTCTTTCACCCTCATCCAAGCAGGAACAGAAGATTAGAGAGCTGCGTACCTTTGTCTCATCTGTAGCCTACTAAAACAGATGACAAAACTCCAACCGAGTTCAAAAGGTGACACGGAAGGGAGAAGAAAAGAAGAGCCGCAGAACTATCTGTGACCTCAGCTATAAATGAAAAGAAAATCCTATATCATTACAAGCAAACAAAACACATCATATTTGAACTCTTACTCATGCATCATTGAAAACTTCACAGATTTTCCTACATGACTTTATATGTTTGTTTAAAAAACCATAAAATCTTCCCAATTGAAGGACTAGGATGTAAACATGCGGGGGAGTATTAATAAGAATGGTGTGATGGATGATGAGGTGTTCTAGACAGGAAGGCAAATAAAAACAGACATAACAGCCTGCTCCTGTCCTCCTGCCTGTGCCAAGTGGCAAGCAGCAAACTTGGGAAGAGAAAGGTCAGCCCACTATTCATGCTGTCACTCTGGGAATCCCCTGCGTTGTCATGGACTGCGTGATGACAGCCATGAAGCCCTGATGTGTCCTTGACTCTTACAGGACACAGAGGACAATTGGCCATTATTTAGCTTTAGTATCTATCTTCACCATTATTTAAATGTGAGACACTGGCAAATGTTCCCAAAGAAACCGTACTGGTGTGATTTTCTAAAGAGGGGGACTGATTTATTTTCAAGCCTTATCTGAGATTCGAGTCACAGCAACAATAAGCCTCAGAAAAGCTGTACACTAAACTAATTTTCTGGTAGCAGTTCTGCAAGAAAACCCTTGGATTGACAAAACTTAAGCATAAGAAACATTTACTCTTAAGACAGTTAATAGCCCTAAGCATAGGGAAAAGGAAAACATTTCTTTGAAATTTCAGAAACTATTAAAAATAGAAGACAGACAGAGAAATGTGGGTGCTATCAAAGAAAAGATAATCAATCCTTCAAATGCAGAGGCATCAAGCAGTAAAGAATACTTCCACCATGCCTGATGGCAATTCTTTGCTGCCTTCCTTCCCTAACTGCTCTTGGCATTCAGCTGGACAAGAGGGGAAAAAAATACATTACAGTCATACACACAAGCGAAAATGAACTGTGGCAAAGGAGACATCCCACACTGAATGAAAAGCTGGTGTGCTCTCATGCAAATTCTAAGCATCAGTGAACCAGTCCAGTCTAACAGAACCATCTTCAGGAGATGTATAAGGCTATTAGTGTAACTGATACCTGGTTGAAAATGAAGGAGGTGAGGGGGATGAGAATGCAAGCATGTAGGATTTATTAAAACAGCAGCCCAGCAGAGTCCTAGTGAAACATGTGAGAAATGACAAAAATGATGTCTCTGAAGACGACCCTAGGAATAATATGTCATTTAGCCTGTATGCCACAAATCAGGAAGTGGAAGTATTAAAATGAGGCTTATTGTAACCTTTTGAAATCTAGGTGAGAACACTGGCCACTCAATTATTTTTCTTTAATTCAAAGGCTGCTCACATGAAACACTCTGTAGGTGAGTAATTGGATGATCAGGCTCAGCCTGGTCCTAACTGAAATAGGCAGGCAGAGGGAAAGCAGAGAACAAATTGCAGCCTTCGTGCTCACAAAGTGGGGTTATCTCTGTACGTTTTATGTCATTTTCTGCTTCTCCATCTTCCTTCTGTACATCTCAAGGTTTCCAAACCTGCACAGACAAGTGTAGGATAACGGCAGAGTTCCACTGACATGTAACACTTTCCTAAGCGTCACCCAAGAGGTGTCACAGCACATGCAAAACTCCCTCCATGCTGTGGTGTCTGAGAAGGGATGTATATGTATTAAAATACATTTCTTTCTCTGATCTTATTTTGAAACCTGGTTCTGCATCCTTTGCTCTCTTCCATCAGGGAATTACCTCCAATTCAGCCCTACATACACATGGGGTGTATCTTCATGAAGACTATTAAAAAACTCTGAAACTCACAGCATGGGTGCCAGGTCCTCGGCACAATTCTACTCCACTGCACCCCTCCTGCTGCACTGCACTGCTTATCCACACTGACATATCCCCAGTGGATTTGGTTTAACAAAACCATGATCAGTTATGGATGTGTCTTATGTTTCTGACTAGCAAAGTTGAGGCCTTGTAAGAATCTATACAAAAGATACCGTATTGGTTTTGGATGGCGGTGACCTGATTACAAGACCTTGATGCTGTGCAGCAGTACAGTGGGTGAGGAAGACACTCACTTTCTCTGTGCATTAACACCTCACCTTCTCAAGAGCAACTGCAAGGGTGGAGATGTTAGAAACCAACCCCCTGCCTTGCAGAAAGCAGCACTCTGAGAAATGCTTCGATGTCATCAGTCCGCTGGGAGCTCAAATGTCATCTGCCTGTGACTCCTTTGAAGGAACAAAATCTCTGCTGTTGGAACTGGAACACAGGGCGTGTTAGGGGATACCAGGAGCTGAGAGGACAGACACCCTTTGATAGATCAGTTCCCTAAAGATAAGCTGCATGCATTGTTGGTCCCTTATCTGCTATACACACTCCTGAGATAAGGTATTTGCAGCACTATTACATTCTTCGAAGTAGGCCTCAGTGCTAAATATGGAAAAAAAAAATTCAAAAAATAACAGTGTCCAAGGTTAAATCCATACTATCAGCAAAACTGGCTGGGTACAAAGTCATATTATTCAGCCTTAAGATAAATTTGGAAGCTTATCATGGTATTTGTGTCTCAGGGCTTCTTACCACAACTTCTCAATTTTCCCCCTCAAAATACCATTACTTTCTTGTTACTTCCTATCACTTGAAAAGGGAGAAGATATTTTAAATATGAGCTTGGATTCAGAGTTAATGGAATCATACGCTTTGCAAATCACTACTGTCAGAGAAGGCAGTGATCTGTTCATGAAGAGGAGAATAAGACCAAACCCAGTTGATACAAAAAACCCCAGACCATTCCTGTGCACTGGCATGGCCTCAGAGTTCAAGTTTTCAAGGCAGAAGACACCAAAGGCTGTGGGATAATGCAACCGACTACAAACAGGTCTGGACAACATAACTGACTGGAGGGCAAAAGTAAACAGGGGTGGAGCAAAAACAATCCAAATTATGCATCCTGCCTGGATGCACATTCACCTTCAGGGGAGTCAGTCTGCTGCCCTGGAGATGTGTCATCTTCAGGTGAACAATATTTACTTTGATGCATAAAGACAAATGTCATTTTTGGTTGCTGCAAGCTGGCTTACCTCTTAACCAAGCAGATTCACATGTCAAGCTGTGACAACTTAAAAAGTAATATACAAGAGCTATAGAAAAGCTATATATTTTAAACAGGTATCAGTGTGTCACTCCTCCCTTGTGGAAAACATATAAAACCCCACTGCAGATATTTAAAATATTTTAAAGACCCACTGCTTTTCTAGGACTTCTCACTGAGGACTAACTTACAAAAGTTGAGGGAGGCACAGAGAAGTCCATGACTGTTCATTCTTATTACTTTTATCAGCTGAAGTTTCTATTAAGTTAACAGTTAGGTTGAGGAAGACTAATGGATACTTGGCACAGGATATCAAGGACCTCTAGAAAACTGAATGTTTTGTTTATGCACATTTCTAATAATCTCTTGCTCATAAGCACTCCCAGCTTGTAATAAAATAATGCCTGAGAGTTCATTTCAAGGACATTATTTTCAACAAATGTCAGAAGTTATGACATTCTCATTAGCTTAATTAAGATAAGACAACTTGCAAAGAGCAGGTGGTTTTTAATTAAACTACGTATTGGAACTGCACAGAATGGTAATGTACAGTGTTACCAGAGACACTGGTAAAATACTAATTTTTGTGAAATAAGGTTCTGATCCAGGACACCAGCCGTACCAGCAAATCATCAGTGCTGGACCACCAGTGGTGGAGAATTTCTACATGAACACAGAATTCTAATATTTTCCTCTGACGGAAGAAAGTTCCAGATCATAGTTTAATCACTCAGGTTTCCACAACCCCTTAGCAATTATTATAACAATGCATGTATTAATAATCTTGTTTCAAATATTCATTTAATAACAGCAATTGGAACTTTATGCAGTATTAGAGGATTCAGCATCTAAACCTTCCCAGAAGGCAGGGATATAGTAAATGACATGTTCTCATAATGCATTTCGGTACTGTATAGATGGGACGCAATTAAAGGAAGACTTAATTAAAGCTTTTCTTCTCCAGAGACAGACAGGTAAAACATAACTTACTGTATTCTCAAGCACAAAAGAGTCTAAAATTGTCTTCACAATTACACAACTGTAGACTCTCAGTACAGCAAATGAGAAATACAGTGACAGCTGGGAATAAGTGTTGTTTCTACCTCTTCCCATTTCAATCTGAACTAATTTCTAATCCCCTGAAACAAAGCAGTCAGATTCTATAGCCAGGTTCAGTTTCAGTATAGAAAACTTGGCTTCTCTATCTTACTGCTAAAAGATTATGTAGACGATTCTGCTCGTGCCAAACTGAACTGCTTTCAGTGGTGCACCACAAAAATCCACCTGGGTGGAACCAGCCACTTCAAAGTGTGTTCTTGGGCAAGTTATATAACTTTCTTGGTTAACAACTGGTTTTCTTTGTGGCAGTACTCACCACTTACTATCTGCAGGTATAGAAAATAGTGTGTCCAAGAAGGCACCACATTAATGAGCACTATATAAACTCAATGGTGGTCATTTTATGTCTGGTGTGAGATCTCTGGGATGACAGCTGGCCTCACTGTGTGATGCATGGGGAGAGACTGAAAAGAAAAAAGAAAAAAGAAAAAAGAGAAAAAAGAAAAAAGAGAAAAAAGAAAAAAGAAAAAAAGAAAAAAGAAAAAAGAAAACAAACAAACCAGCAGCACGTGCTGAAGTCAGGACTCTGCATGAAGCCCCACACTGAACTTCAGTCCCTCTGGAACCTGAAGCACTGCTTCAGTGTTCTCTAGAACTCGTTCTGCATACTTCTATTCTAATTTGTACCTCCATCGCTTAAAGATGCTTGGCAATAAGAGTTCTCTGAAAGCCTTACACAGAAAGCTCCCAGAGGAAGCAACCTACTCCTACGTGTCTTCCAAGGAGCAGCTAAAGGTAAAGTGTGCTAAGGAAAGGTGCCTCTAGTCAGTATTTTCCATATGAGCACAGAGCCAGCAGCAAACACCCACCCCAAGAGTGTGGGTCCTCCCACAGAGGCCCCCACAGTCAGCTGTGGTGGACTGGATGTCTCTGCAGCACACCCCCGCCACTGCAGTGGGGGAAGCGAAAGCCAGTCTGCCTGCTCAGAGCCCTCACCAGGTAAAGCTGCCCATGAGCCATGGGTCTTGTCAAGGGAATATAACCAAGAAGGCTGGGCTGCATTAATACTGAGAGCTGATTATTTTACCTTTGCTTTAGGGCTGCTGTAGAATTATTCCATTGGGTTAAAGGTGGAAAAATTCCTTTTGAAAGCTAGTCGGTCTGTGTTAAAACATGAACTAAAACAGTGGAGTTCCAGGTGGCCTTAGGCTTGGCTGACAAGGTCTGAATGGCTGTACCAGGTGTTGCATGAGTGCAAGTGACTGGATCTCCGTGCAGAGGATTCGTGCCCTCAGCAGTCGCTGTGCAGTAGTTGGTTTGGGTTCCAGGCCAATGCAGAGGGAAAACCCAGCTTATTAAGGCAGAGCTGGGCCAGGAATCACAGCCATGAGGTGGCAACGAGAGAACGGACATCTGCCAGTCAGCACAGAATTGCTGTCACTGCCTCCTCTTTCCATTCCTTGCTCTGCAGAATAGGATAATCTCCTCCTCAAATGACTGTGGTAGAAAGATGCAAGGGATTTAGCTATGAAATCCTCTGCTGGAAGCACCTACAAAAGCTGAACATTGTACTATTACTTGAGAAATATCAATCTTTTAAAAACCTATTCTAGCCACACTGCTGTACTAAATTTTCCTGAGCATAGGTGATTTTTAGCAGAATTTTCTTTGTTTATAGGGGCATGGGAAAGAGAGTGAGACAAAGAGTTGCAGAATGAGTAGTAAACAGATCCAAATTTTCTCAGGTCACAAAACTAAATCAGGACACAGAGCTCTGTAAGATCTTCCAATTGCTTCACTTTTCCTCCAAAAGCCACTGAAGCTTTCTGAGCACAGCGGAGAACGACATGACCAGTTCTCCTGCACAAAATAATTGTGGTTGAATTCTGAACAAACAGACCTCTGTAGGATAGTGCTATTTACAGTTACTCATGTTAGTGAACATGAGCATATATAAACACTCCAACCAGAACAAGAGCATTTTGGTCAATGAACCAGCAAACAACAGGAAGAAAAAGGCAAGATCATTGCTGAAAAAAAAGATGAGAATGAAACAGCCAGTCTGGGAAGAGGCAGCAAGTTTGGTATTTCAATTTATCTGACTTGAAATTCAGGTTTAAGGTATTTTTTCTTTCTTCACATTATCCCTCCATTTTCTGAGGCCCTGCTATAGTATGGACAGCTGAATTTTCTCTTCCATTTCTATTTCCAGGATAACCATAAGCATTCACCAGATCAAATCTGATTTGTGCCAGCACAGCTTTTGCCCTGTGCCTCCTTGACCACACAGCCCACAGATGGGTCTCATCTGAGTTCAAAATAATACAATAGATTACTTAAAGCATCTCCTGATGACAAAGCACTTTCAAGCATATTCATGGTGCAGGACTGAGAAAGGACAGCTGGACGTCTGCAGGAACAAATGTGGGGTTTGTTTATAGCCAGAGTTTGCAGAGCCTCAGCAGTGATGCCCTGAGTCAATGCATCCTCCAGCTCCCCAGGTCAGCACCATGTGTGCTGAGGTCACGTTAACCCTTCTGCACTTGCAGCAGAGAGTCAAACACAGCACTCCTGCAAATGATTGCTTACACCAGCTTTCCACTCCCGAAACCCTTAGGGTCTTGTGTTGATAACACACTGGCAGTGAATCAGACCCTGAGAATTTGACAGTAGGGCAGAATTTAACTTTTAAAGATACTGCCCAGCTGTGGACTTATTGAATCTAGATAAACTCCATGTCTAAGGCAATTTTCTTCCTTGCATGACAAACCTTGGTTGCTTTTAATCTGATCCCTAAATAGACCTCTCCCATTTGCATTTAGCCAAATATTTTGCTGTAAACCTTTAACAAGGGGAATGATGATTCACCTGAATTATAGCTATACATCTGCAGTAACTGTTTGCAAGGATGCTTGGATGCTCAACACACCCATGGGATGGCTTGCAAAATAATCCACAGGAATGTACATTAGAAAAACACAGCCATAAACACAGCAAGATGAAGGTTTGACTGGGAACCAGTCAGTTAAAACAAATATTTTTGCACTGAGCGATTAGAATCACAATTAAAAGGCGTTCTCTTCACTAGGAGGCACACGCATATGGCTCACATAAAAGAGATTTTTAGCTCTTACACCAGTAAGTGCATTCTTAAAAATGCAAGCACAAGGGGCAGATAAAGAGCCCGAGCCCAGGTCGGCCTTGTATCACACATGAAGATTGATTGAGGCAGAGCAATTGCAATAACAAGCATTTCAATCATGCCCTAGGCCTCGCTAGAAAAGTGCTTTTAAAAGGCAACAATAGAGACACTACTGCTGATACAGGAAAACTCCAGTGTGTATCATCTGGATCTCCCAGATGCTAGGCTGTGCACTCATGATGGATTGACTTGTCTATGCCACAAGAGCACGTGGGGAGCCTTTCATTGTTCTCTTTTCCTGCCACTATTCTTTGGACTCAGCCCCCACAGTGATTGGGCACGGGGCTGCACGGGGCCTCAATGGCATCATGTGACTTCTATCCTGAGCTATCATCACCATGCACTGCTTATCACTTTTCTTCCAAAAAAAATTTTACAGGTTCTGCTTTTCATGACTCAGAAGGCAGCTGAAAATGAGGACGATAAACCTTAACAACCCTAGCAGACAAAATGTATTTGATATGCTATTTTTGTTCTCCTGTCATGTTGCAATTAAAAGGAAAGGTTTGCCACCTCCTTCTTCCCAATTAAAAAATCTCCAGATGGAAGTTGACTGGGCATGCTGTAGGGGAATAAGGAGTCACATTCACCCAAGAAGAAAGCAATGCTTTTTGTCTACAGCATCAAACCAGTAGTCTGCAGGTGCAGAATGGGAGTTTACAGAGATTCAGCAACGTTTTTATACAGAAGAGGCGCACATTGGATGGAAAATGTAATAGAAGGAGGATAGATTCATTTGGCCAGTGACCAGAGAGACCCCAGAACTACAAACCACTGTACAAGTGATGCCACAGATTTGCAGCACACTGGTCTTTGGGGATTTCCAGGCTGTCTGAGCTGTTTCCACTCCGTGTTGTGGGATGCATTCTATCTGTCATAATTCCTATTTATTCTAGCTGTACAAGAAGAAAACAGTGCACATTTGTGGTACTTGGTGTCATTTCTTAGAGGAAAAATGCAGAAAAGCTGACCAAGTCAAAGAATAATAAAGTTGATTTGGGAGAGGAGAGAGGAGAAAAAGCAATTTTTTTATAGAAAAGGATCTTGGAGCACTGGAAGCCTGCTGTAGCGAAAAACAATGACCTAAATGGAAACTAGAGCTTTGATAGATGAAGAGGAACTAGGGGTTGCTCAGAGTTGCACAATGAATAGTTCTGCTCCTTCTGCTCCATCACCTCTATCCATGTCATCTCCTAGTGCAGAAAGAAGAATCTCAGGGCTCTGGGTTGCTGCTGATTTAAAAATAGATCTGCTAACCTGTGGTTTAATAGTTATAAGCAAAGAGTGTACAATTTGTTAAGTTTCAGGCCAAGTTTAGTCATATTTCCACAGCACGGCAAATCCACCTACCCCCCTGGCAAGAAAATGAGAGATCATAGAATCAAGAACAAACATGTACTACTGGAGGAAGCATATTACATTTTTAAGCTCAGACGCTTAAAAGTTTTCACTCTAAAGCAGTTAATGATGGGCCAAAACCCCAAAGGTTTTTTATCCTCCTTCCCCAGCTGTCAGCTTCAGCTACAGATAAAACAGGATCCTGACTCAAGCTTCATAGATAAAGCCAGCAAAACATGCAAAGTTGAGATCATTCCCACAAACGCTGGTAAATTCCTTACACACAAGACCATGGTGCTTCTCAGTGTTCCTTTTCTTTTCTCCTGTTTTACAAACAGCAAAAGTACCACATTTTCATAGTTGTGCTGGGAAATTTAGCTGTTTCCATAAATCTGTGAACTTGGCCCAAGAGTCAAAGGCCTTAAAGTAATTGTGGCAAACTGAGACAAGAGCAAGTGTTGCAGTGCACATCTGATGGATGGAAAGCAGCCCCCTGTGCATGCAGGGGTGTCACCAGGGATATTCCCATTAAGTGGACTGGGATTGTTTCCTTCTATTGACTTCATTACCCTCTTGATTTCAAGCAACACATTGTAAAACAGCTCTGTAAACAAAATGCTTGTATTCATTTTGACTGAGCCTGTGAAATCTGTGGAAATTCTTATTTTTACAAAAAAGTGGAAGAAAACAAAACTCCTGACTTCCTCAAATTATGAAATTTGTACCAAAACCAAGACAATAAATGTATGTGTCTCAACATAAGATCTGATAGCTGATTTACTGATTAGTTCTGAGGGAGCATGGAGAATGAAATCACTTCTAGAGATTAGAACATGAGTTTTGGACAATGAAAAGTGTATCAGTCATCCATTCCTCTGAAATAAGTGTCATTCATCTTAATATGCATTCCTGTCCTCTGGCTTAATTTCAGTTGGAAAAGAATCTGGTACAACTTGGTATATTTTTGGTATAAACTCAGCAGTGAAAGAATTATTTGCCGTGAGCATTACTTAAGACTGAATATGTAGTCATTTTTTTTAAAATGTGGGTTAAGATGAAGACTATTTTTTTTTTTCATTTTGCACATACCAGATCTACAAAGGAAATACAACACACTTTTAGAATTCCAGGGTTTACTTTTTTAAATCTTCAACTACATGAATGCTAGTGCTCTTCATATTTAAAAAAAAAATCAAAAAAAAGACAAGTTATTAAGTGATTTAAATCACGGCACAGCCTTTACAACTGACTCAACAACCAGCTGTGGAAAGAGCCAGATTCTAGATGAAATGGACTGTAACATATTTACAAAAGAAAGTAAGGAACATAACCTTCAGCTTTCCCTTAGGCCTCATAAAAGAGGTTCAGATGTGATTTAAGAGACCTGGGGCAGGAAGGTATCACAGAGCAGACTTGTTTGATGAAAAATAAAATTTAAAAAAAAAAACAGATAAACCCCCCAAAATTTAGTTACTTAAAATATTATAGGCTCAATTATTTGCTGCATCTTTCATTCTCTCTTCTTCACCCATTGCAAACAGTGTAAAAATCTATTATTTATTGATGTGATTCCATGTGAAGTATTCTTGAAGACGAAACGAAATTAAAAATTAGAAGTACTCTTTCCAGTGAGTTTAGGGCAGCAGGAACTAAACAGGATCCCTGCTCTATCCCTCTGGCAGTGAAGTGAAGTTCAGACCTGCACCAAAACTCTAATTGTGCCTGCAAAAATGCGTCCCAGTACAGCGTGCAAAACTGAGGGGAAACTAGAGGGAAATTCAGAATTTGCTTAATGATAATTTAACTGCTTCATTTCTCCATAATATTCCCCACCTCCTTAGTGCCTCACACAATGAAGAAAGCACTAAAATGCGCAGGCTCCAATCAGCTTCCCCCAAAGATGGGCCTTGCAGCCTTTTCTTTATAGTAAAGAAGGCACTACTTGTATCCCGATCTCACAACATGTTCTCATTCCAGATAGACCTTTTGTAGGTCTGCTTGTTGGTTTATTTCTGTTTTTTTCAGTTAGCTTAATGGCATGCTGTCTGTTTCTGCTTCACTTACACAAAATTTCACCAGACCTATGTTACCCATGGCATCTTCCTCCCTTCTTCCAGTTTATCAGACACCAGCACAAGCCTTCTTAAAAACCTGATGTCCCCTAAGATATTTTCATATTTAGTGAAGAGGAAAAAAGTAACTGAGAAGCAAAATGAAAAAAAAAATCAGTCAGGTGCTCTATGAATCATGGTGTGGTTTGAAGTCTGAACTCCTTAATAATAATATTTCTGCTGACACATAATATTTTTATTTGCCTTCAGAACTGTCTGTGTTAATAATGAGTAATTCCACTTGGAAAATATTTACTTTAAAATATTTATTCTTATGTCACAGGCATAGATAGTGTCTTCTTTAAAGGGAAGGAGCAGCCAGGAAATGACTAATACTGCAGCCAATTTTAATGTGCTGCCCTGGGATATCCTACCAGAAACCTAATACACGCATGAGGGCTAAGACTCCAACCTCAGCCACCACCACTTGAGAGACACAAGGCTGGACTGACCCTCAGGATTTGGACACTACACTGCATTCAGTCACTCAGACACAAACGTTTTTGGAGTTCCCAGCACAGTGATGGTTTTCTAAGCCGGTCCAGGGTGGCCTTGCAAACACAATTTGGAGTCATGTATAACATTTACAGGATGAACTAATACCTCAGGCAGAGAACTATTTGCCATATTTCACTAATACCACACCATTTTCCTGTACCAAGCCTAAATTCACTTTACACAGACATTCTCATTTGGAGACAGAGGGAATGCAATGCACTGTAATGTGGGTGTAGGGATTAATGGTCTCTTCCGGAAAGACTGGCAGTGGAGAACAGAATAATTAAGGGCTATGCTGATTGATTTTAGATGTGAGGCAATAGGGACCACAATGACTCTGAACTCAGAACTATGAAGACAGCAAAGCTCAGGAAAAAGCTGAACTGGGCATTAGCCATTAGCAGTTAAGTTGGGAATCCAAAATCAAGCTTTCAGACTAATTTTTACACCCCATAGGAAAAAAATCTGAGAGAGCAGGAGAGTGAAAGTAAAACAGAAGAACCCTTACAGAATGCAATTCCTGCTAATTATTGTCTATAATAATATCTAATCACACTTTTAAAACACTAGTTTGCATTTTACTAGAGAGTTTGTAAATTACACTGTAAGGTAAGATTAGAAAGATCTTTACTGATGCCTTTGTTTGCCAAAGCATCCAAGATGCCTTTGCATCAGTTTAAAGATACTCAGTTGTAGATAAGAAATATAACAGCATCCCTTTGTGTTAGGTTTAAAAGTTAAACTTTAAATGATCTACAGTGGTTTCAAAGCTGCCAATTGCAATTGAGTATATCCTTTTGGAAACAAAGTTTTTGCCTCAGTTAAAAATCTTGCCCAGAAAATTTTTTCCACTTGGTGTTTGCTGTAGAAGGGCTGCCCAGTTCAGGCAGAAACAAGCTCTTCTGAGGAGCTGGGAAATTGTAGTTAAATAGCATAAAGAGTGGACTGGAAGGGAACTTCCCAGTGAGTAAGGACAGCGCAATGTGCTGCTGAGCACCAAGTGCAAAAGGTTTCCCAACGTTGTCAAAATAGGTTGTAGGCAAACCCACCAGACTAAGGTGCTGAATGTGACTCTGCCTATAATACTGATTTAAAACTGAGAACAGAGAAATAAAACTGAAAAGGACAGAATAAAAAATTACCCACATCATGTGTTTTTCTTCACATCCATATCCAAAGATGAACATCCCAGGAATTTTGCAGATGTCTCCCTTAAATTCCTAACAGAAGATAAATATCTGCTGGGACTGAAACAGAACCAAGCAGATAAATATTTCAGGCTGAAAATGCCCAAAGCGCTTTGCATATCTTCAACACCTCTTTGGACTCTCTGACCATGGGAGACAGCAGTGAAATTCAGTGTGAAGCAAAGCCACACAACAGAGCACAATTAAGATATGCCTTAGTCTCTAAAAATTCTGACTTCCAAACACAGCAGGTCCTCTGTTTGCTTTGCATGACTGAAGGAGAAAATCCAAACATGATACATCACTTTCCCTTTTGAACTTGCACTTTTAAACATTTCCAACAGCCTGTGCAGGAGGCAAGCAAGGAACTAATGAGATCACTACATATGGCCTTTGGATGTTGTGGCCATTGTGCGCCCCACAAGCCACGGTGCCTGCTGTACATCAGTCCTGGTGACATCTGTCCCCTCACAGGACAGCCCACCCGGCAGCACCCACGAGCTGGAGAGCCAGTTGTCTCTGTTGTGGCCGGGGACAAAAGGTTGACGTGGGCGCCATTCATGCAGCCCCGTGACAGATTGTGCGGCACAGCATGGGCTCCTGGCACCGTCCTCTGCTCCGAGGGTCCTCCTGAAGGGAGCGGGTTGAAGACAGTTTCCCCATCAGATATTATCATTTCTAAGTTATGAATGGATGAACTGTGCAAAAAACTTGCATTTTGCCAGTGTTCCTGCCCACAAGCCACCTGAACTTTTCCCAGTTGTTTTACAGACGTGGAGCAGGCTGCCTGTGGTGCGTAACCTGTACAATGGCCTGCCTGACACCTCGGCTGTTGGCAATTTGTTTATTTGATCACTTACCCATGGTTACAAAGCACATTGTTACATTGTGCTACTTTTATAAACGTTTCTAGGCCTGCTTTTTAAAAGTGAGCAGTGCAGAGTGCCAGTCTTAGGTGAACCAGAGCTAACAAAAGTACAGCCCTGGTCATCTAAATCTCTGACAGTTTGCTCAAGAGGTGGATGAATTTAGCAAAGCTGGAAAGCATTGCTTCTGAGAAAGGTGACATGAGACATATGCTAGTCATATTCCCTAATTTTTTTTCCCTGAGACACACAACTGTAAGACCTCTGCCATGATATAATATGCAAACTCTTGTTTCTCTGTCTTGAAAAAAAAAAAAAGCTATTTATTTTTTTCTAGGGAAAAATATACAAAGACATGCCTGAATATTGCCACAGGCACCTTTAATGAAGATTTAAAAGACATTTCAAATGGAAACCCTGGCAAACCTTTCCTCCTCCCCAAAACAATCAACTGCCAACAGCAAATATTTCTGCTGGCAAACACTTTTCTGCTCTATAAAATTCTTCCCTATTAGAAACCTCCTTCCCCAAAGGCCTGGTAAAAAGGGTTTAGAAAGCTCCATGAATATTGTTGAGTGGAGGCTGCGCTTTGCCTTAGGGCCAGAAGGGACCATTAGATCATCTCATCTAACACCTGCATTAAAAAAGAAAGAAAACAAAGCCCACATCACAATAGAACAACACAAGAAAACCTCAGAATTTCACCCACTCAGTTCTGTATACAGTCAGCAAAATGTGCTTAGTTAGCAAATATCTTCCACAAAGTCATTCCTTTGCCCTTGATCATCAAGAAATGGAGACTCCATTCAGCAGTTTCAGCAGATATTTTTATCCCAATGGAAAAACTACATTACATATCTCAAGAATTACTTCCTAGTAATGAGCTCCCCCTGTTCTGGTACTGGTACCTGTGTTGGTATCTCTCAAATGCCTCCCTGTGCACACAAATTCTACATCTCATGGGGATGTTCCTGGACATTAGGTGGAGGTTATTGTGCAATATTGAACATATTAGTAATTTAGGAGCCCAGTTGTTATAAAGTTTGCCGTTTGCCCAGCAGTGATTGCACTGTGCTGGATGTGCAAGGTGGGCATATGTTCTACGGATATTGACATATGTTCTGTGGGTATTGAGCCCAAGCCTGAATTTGGAGACAGGTTTTGACTGCTGCTGAACTACATTGATTTACGCTCATCTGTAAAGTCAAAGGACTCCAGCTGTTAGAGCTTCTGGATACGGTTTCTATGTTACCCCTGCTTATGCAGAAATCTTGTATTTTTCATCTCACAAAAAGAATTCTTAAACGCAAAATCAGACAGAAAACATGTTTCACTACATATGTGTTTAAAAGTTATAAAAAATTTCTAATCAATTCATATCTTACTACATCCATATTAAAAATCATTGGCACCAGCACAAAATTTCAAAGAAAATGTAAGTTAATATCTTATATATTTAACATTATAGTACATTACTGAACGGTTTGCTAGAACTTCCCGTTTATAATTCTTTACATGTTCTTTGCCTACCCTTGTTTGCCGGAACTTTTTCCACTTGGGGAAAAAATCCAGATTAGAGTTTTGTTCTCTATTTATCAGCATATGATTATTCTGGCTCTGGGTCTCTATAGCTATGTTAGTTTCCCGCAGTATAAAGAAGGAAAGACATTTCTGCCTTTTTGAGAGAAATTGTAACAGTAATACAAAATGACATCCATTGTCCTCATTAAAAAAAAAGATAAAACATAATGAGGAGATAAAAGGAGAAGCAGAAGTTTGACCAGGAATAAATCCAACAAAAACGGAGGAATGAGAGCTTTTGAAATGGTATTGTGCCATAGATTGCAGAGTCAGCACAATTAAAGCTTGTGTGTGGGTGCACACGTGACATTGCATTGAATCATTGTCCAGCCGGGGCTACTGGGAAGAACCTTTTGTGGGATTGGCCTGCACAAGGTCGGATCTGACACCTAATAAACAGCCTTAATATGCAAGCTCTGTTTTGTCTGCTGTGAATGGTTTTGCCAAGAGAAGAGCTAAACGATGTTAACACCTGAAAAAAATCTTCCCAAATTACACTCTTCCCTGAGTGATAGTCCCTCTCACAGGTTTATACTGTTTATCTATAATAGCTGTAAGGATTTCAGAACAATCAATGCCAGTACTTTTGAATTTGCATCCTTGACCATCCAAAGATAAGGAAGTATTTTGCAAACACCAGCTCTTAATCATTTGGGGAAATCCATTCATCCTCAAACACCACCCCTCTGAGGCATGTAAGGGAAATTGCTTTCTCCAACACTGATGCACGTAGACTTTCTTATGGAGAAATATAGATGAACTTTTATACCACAAAGCCTTTTTATCTCTGCATAGCATCATCATAAGCTTTCTCCTGTGTCAAAAACTATGCTAACCATTTGCAATAGGCAGATGTTTTTACTCTGGGAGAAAAAAAAGTAAAAAAAAAGATTTACTGGTTTACTGTAATTTATGGAAGAAACTTCATCATTATAGAAAAGCCTTCATCTTTCATAGCTAGAAAAAAAAAATTGCATTGTGCTTTGCTTTCAGATGCCTCCACTGGGAGGCATCCCTCAAACACTAGATAACCCTGGCAGGCATAAGATGAACTCCAGTCTCCTCCAGGAGTGGAAGAGGAATTGAAGTTCAGACATCAAGATTTATAAAGTTGCTTGAGGAAAGCAACTGCAATTAGAAGACATATGTTTAAAACAAATCTTAGAATTTGTGAAAATCTGCAGGGCTGAGGCATCTACCTAAGGCTAAATATATGCTCAAGTACTTCATTGATTTAGGACCACAGTTGGGGGGGAAGAGTTTCTCGTGAGAGTCAGTTCAAGCTCCCAAATGTCTGCCAATGAGGAAATTAGAAAGCAGATACACATTTGCCACTATTCATGTTCTATTCTAAACAACCTGCACTGACTTCAGGCTTACAGCAAATCTTGCTCAAAATCATGTGCTAGCTGCACAAAGAAGTCACTAGTATAAAATTAGGGACTCAACATTAGGAACGTATCTGTGAAAACCTACAGGAAGATACTGCTTCCTTATGGTACTGAACAGATCATTTCTGCAGTTCCTGCATTAGAACTCTATAAAGGCAGTTCAGCACTTTGCACACAGCATAATAATTCCCCACAAACAGATACAAGATGAACCAGATCAAAATAACCCATTTACATGCACAGCAGTTGAAATCTCAGTGGGTATCAAAGCATTTAATAAATTACAGCCCGTGATAAACAGACAGAATAGACTGTGAACTGTGTTGTAGGCTCCCGGACACTGCAGAAAATCTCCCACAGCCTCTTCCAGGAAAAGAAACTAGCAGGTAGGTGGTTAGAGTTAATTCCCTCCAGTACAGTATCAGCTACTTATCCAAATTAAAGAATAACTTAATGTTAATTTCAGCCCTGTTGCAAACATACACACATGGATCATCAATATTAAATTGTTTCCAGTTCCAGAACAGCAATTTGTTATCTAATACTGTATACAAGGAGAATAATCTCCTCATCTTAGCTACATAACTTCCCCTCTGGCTGGAAGTTTGTGGGTTACATGAGGTTTTATTTCTTTTGAGATACAGACACAGAGAGAAGATCTTGTTGTTGTTGGGAACACAAAGAATGATCACTTTTAAAGATCCTGACACAGGTGGGGAAACTGGTCTGTTCTGAACATCAAGTCATTCCAAAAAGCCCCTGTCCCTGAAGAGCTGTATTTAGCTAAAGAATTAAGATCATGTTGTCTTCATTCTATCTTAACTTGCTAATTTTCTTATATTGCCCTCTTAGCAATATTATAGTTCAAGTGAAGTGATCAGAGCTCACTGAGCAGAGACCAGCTGTGGATTAAAGATGAATTAAAGTTTTAATTTAATTAAAGGTTAATTACAGACTGTGCATAAAGAAATCTCCAGACCAAGTGCCTGTCATCCTGAGCATGGCTATTAAAGTCATTTCTACAGCTTTACTTTCAAATCTTCATACATTACATCAGTGTTGCAATTCCTCTCTAAATCTTTTCAAAGTGCCGATCCACTGTCTCATTTTTACTGCTTTTCTCCATCTCCAACTTTGTCAGACAGAATTTATTCCTTATGAACCAGAAATAGTAGGTTTTGTCAGCTGATATTTCTCCAGATGTTTTGTGACCTCACATCTTTATTAACGCCTCCACGATATTGCCTGCCAGTAAGATTAGGCACATAAACTTGTAAGTGTTTGTCTCTTGCCCCTCCCGATGGCTCCCCTGCTAGCAGGTCTCACCAGCAAAGTCAGCCAGAGAAGGCACATGGAGAGCTGTTCACATGTCACATGCAAGGTATTTTTGCACTCATTCTGTGACCACAGTATTTTCAATTTTATATCTCGAAAACATGGCACAAATCCTGCTAATCCAATGGTGAAATGGGAATGAAACAATTATAAATAAAGAGGAGAAAGGAAGAGGGAAAGATGTTTCCCACACCTATTATTTGAAATCTCATCATCGAAAGAAAATCTCTCTCTGTCTTGCAAATACTCTTTTGTGTCTGGTGGATTTCAAGTTGCTACTAGTCTTCAGGTTATGCCCTGAAAGGAGCCGGAACAGTAGAAAGAGCAAGATGTGACAAGAGAGCTGGCAGGAGTCCAGAAGATATCATCTACACTGTGTAGATTTGAGACAGTGTTAATGTAGGGGATAACCTACTCAGGGTTGAAGTCTTAGGCATTCAAATTGTATTTTTGCTAAGCTTTAATGCACGCTTCTGCAAGGGTGGTGTCATTGGCATCTTTACAGCTGCCTTAGACCAGGTGGCGGTGGGACAACAACAGTGTTAACTACACAACAAACGTCAGCCCTTGTGTCCTTCAAACTGAAAGACCTCAAGTACATTTAGAGACAGCATGAGCATAGCAGAAAGTTCAGTATGAATTATCTGCTTATAAAAAACATTGTTGGCCCTAGACAGCTACATAAAATCTTCATCTTCTGCTGCTATTCCAAATTCAAGCTTGCCTCAACGTCATTAAATAGTTTTCTTCCAAAATCCAAGATTTTACATAGTTTTAGAGTAGAAAACAGCATGTCTATGCTTGTGCAGGTGCTTCCCTCCTCTCCTCTTCTGAATGTTTGAAAACTCCAGCCACAGGTATCTTCCTACAGACTGACTAAACATCCTTGCTATGGCCACACAATTCTGTCTGTTCATTCAGCATTCTACAAGGGAGCTTATTTAGTTTATCCTAAAGGATGTCATCAATATTTTTGAAAACCATGTTAAATGTAACTTTACATTGATTACCCTTGATCTTCTGTACACAACAGCCCTCAGAAATTTCTTCATCTTTTCCTCTCATTTTCTCAGAAGGGCTGACTGTTCCTTGATGACGCTCCATCACCTACCACTGGTAGCCTTTACCCCTCACATCTTCTTCAGCTGGTTACTGCACTAGCTGATCTCTCCATCATCCTTCCTTGTATTCACATTCTTCCTCTCATTAACCTCCTCACAAAAGGGCTTCCTGTTGGGAATTAGCTATCTGCAACTTTCAGGCTTATCACCAGGCTCATACCCCTCAACAGTCTCAAAATTAAACCAGAAATCCCAGGACTTTCTTTGATTGCCTCTCCTCTCCATAGATATTTCTGTCCACAAGGCTTATTAAGTGCTCTTTCAGAGCAGCTGCACCATTCCATAAATCCTGTACCTTGTACGCTTGTTTGCCTGTATGTCATGTTTTCAAATTTGATTTCCTCTAATGCTGCCAATCTTCCTTATCCTTACCAGAAAAATAGATGGAGATGTCCCCTCTTTATTTATATAAGCACTAAAAAGCTCATATAAATTCTCACACACAGAAATTGGCTGGCTTGTACTGCTTGCTGGACTTCTGGTGAACACAGTCTGTTGTGCTTTCAAAGCCCTCTCCCTCAGACAGATCCTAAAAAAACATAACCTGTGAACACAGGCAGAAAAGAAGTGCCAAGACTGACAGCAAAAAAAGCCTCCTGTAATAAACCCTGGAGAAGGATTCTACAGACAACCAACTGCTACAGGTTGAGAGCACCATACAACATAAAAAACCTGCTCCACAGACAGCCTTTGTGCAAACCCTCTTTTCTAATGCTCTGCTCCCTCTTTTCCACTGGTTAGAGGGACTGGAACACCCTTCTGCTCCTCCTGTTAAAATGTGCTTGTGAAGGATCACGATCCAAGGTGAAATCTTGGCATCAGGAAAGCCAAGTGGCCATTAACATCAAAAGGAAACCAAACTTTGCCCAAAGGTTCCTTTGCCCAGAGGAGCAAGCACAGCCATCTTGTCAAGTTTCTGCATGCAGAGCTGGATTAACTCTGTAGATTAAGGCACTCTATCATCTCCTGAGTATTTACAATTTATTTCATCTAATACCAAGCATGAATTTTGTAACTAGCTATTGCATATTAGGCTCCTTCTTTTTTGTGATTTATGTTGCTCGTCTCTTGGCATCCACCTCATAACATAAATCAAACCACATATAGAAATCATTGCCAAAAAGAAATAAGATTTATGCACAACTCACAGTGGTCATGCAGCATCTCTAACTGTAAAAGATGTTCTCTAATCAATTTAAGATGCATCATCTTTCTCATCTCAGAGTTCTAAAAATATACATTATATTGAAAACCTATTCACAGCACTCTTCGAAAGCTGCACTTTAAACCCTAAGTCAGTTTCTTCAGTCAAAAACCACAGAAATACCACTTTTGTCCTAATTTTTAGCAAAGAATTATTACTAATAGAATTCAGTGTTCTTGAAGCAAAAATGAAAGGTAACACTTAATGATAAGTACTTTCATCATCCTTTATGTGATTCACAGTGGTTTTTTCTATTGCTATTGTTGTCTTTATGTGAATGTGATTACCTCTAGAATTACAGTTGTACATAAAGTCTGTAAAGACAAAGCAAGCTGCATTTAACATAGAGGTAAATATGAAAAAATGTCAGTGCTGCTGCTCTCTAAAATTTCTCACTGAAGAGCCGCATATGATAAAGGGTAAAATTACCTTTACTAAGAGTTTTGTTGTGTGGAAACATTATTTTGAATGTTTCCAAAATAGGTAGTTAAATTTTCTAATTCTTGATAAGCTTTTTTCTGTGGTTTCTTTTTTTTTCTTTTAAAGCTTCTTTAAGTGTTCTAAACCCAACTAAAATTACAAGTAAAACTACAAGTTTAAAAAAACTTACAACATTTTAAGTTGTACTCTTATGATATTTGTGGAAATACAAAAAAAAGGCACATTTTTCATGCTCAGAAACTAGAATGAAGTCATAGATAAACAAGACCAACAGTTTTCAGCAAAATCATTTCCCATGTAAAAAAAAATATATATGTCCCACTAAAGAAACACAGCTTCAAATATTTTATTCAGACCTGTCGACAGATAAGGGATGGAAACACACGGCACCCATCCTCTAGGTACTTCAGTGCTATTAAAAATGTAATTCAAGAAGCATAAAAGCCCAAGGAAAATGAGTGAGACCTCTCGTTTATCACAATCATTAATTAAAATAAAAATAATTGCATTTATATAGATCTCTAGCTGCTGGATGAATGACACAATTCCTTGACAAAATTGCCACCCAAATTATTAAGAGCCATTTTCCAGGGCCAGGGAATGGATGACAGCCTTTCTCCCTGTATAACACTTTCTTAATTTAGTAGACTGCTGCTACATATAATTATAGGTATCTTGGAGGATTTTGTCTGGATCATTTTCAGTTCACAAAGCTTTTCTTATCCTAGATTGAGTAACCAGAGAGGTCTATGCCTCCTTAGTGGTCTGCCTGGAGCCAAACCCAGGGAGTGCAGCACTTTCTCTGTAGACAGAGACCAGGACAAAGCTGCCCCATGGATAATAACTCCAGCTCCTGAGAGCTCTGAGAGCATGAAGCCCAGACTGCCTACGAGGAAAAGCCGTCCCCAGTCCTTGAGCTGGGAGTTAATATTCCTTCACCTACACGAGCTGACCTCTCCATCTCTCAGGGGAATTAATTTAACCTAGACACCTTAAAAGCCCGGCTGGCCACTTCAACCCAAATATCCTGCAAGCCTGTGCATGGATCCCCATATATTTCTTTGTGTGGATCACAGAAGGCTTGCAGGGTTCAGGACTGAATAGGGATCTCTCTCCAACTGATTTCCAGTTCTCATTCCTAAGCAAATCTCTGGTGACTTTAAAAATAAGACACTCATGTTTTATGGCCCTGACCAGGCATTTGATTTTCACAAGGGAAATAATACAGAAATAATGATAGATTGTCCAATAATTCATCCAGAAGGAATCCAGAGAGAGAAGACATTGAAGAATTTAAAACTGAAGGCAAGACACACAATTTAACAGCAGAATGGTTTTGTTTTGGAAGAGTGCATGTGAAATGTTACTGTCGACTGTTCTTTTTTAACTGGGTTACTTCTACTGAGAATATTGGCCGGAAGAACCCATAATAAGTGAAACTCATTCTTTAAAGAGTGCTGTGGCTTTCTGTAGCTCAGTGTGGCATGCCCCTGAAAGCTGGGGTTACAATCTTGCACTGCAATTGCAGAAATAAACATTAGTTTATTTAGCATGTTCCTTAATCACCATGTGAACCTCAGCAGTCTGCTGAGGTCCAAGAATCATCTCAGCTCCTGGAGACCTGGCTAACAAATTGCACAAAAGCTGGAGAAGCTTTCTGTGTGTATTTGTACAGCAGCACACGCACAGCACCACAAACTTGTCTTTGCTGCAAAGGAGAAGAATAGGTAACCCTTACAGCTGGAACATTATGGTCCTTCCTAATTCAAAAATCATACCGCTGCACTCCAGCAGAAATGAGCTCTCTGCTCCGAGATCCAGCTGTGGCTTGTGACATTTAAGCACAATGTGAGAAGGACAGTGTTTTCACCATGTGAAAATCTTGGATATACTGACATCAATGCCAAACCTCCCATTTGACTTCAGAAGGGTCAGAATTTTAGCTCAAATCTCACTGAGATGCTGATGCAACACCAAGGTCAGCCCTAAAAGAATCATGAATAACTAAAAGCAGTTGATTTACTGAATTGAAAGCTAATACAATCAATGCCCTCTAAATGAAAGCAGAGTGAATAATACCAAAATATCTCACCGAGACGAGAGAGATGGCAGAAAAGCAGCAGAAAAGTTTAGCAAAGTTTTGCAGCACTCTTTTCGATTCCTGTTCCTCTGCGATTGCAAACCATATTTCAATTTATTCACACACAGCCAGCTCAAATAACTGTCCAATAACAGCTCTTTTCCACAGTTCTGCATAACGCTAGGAAAGGAAAACTGAAAAAAGAAATACTGTAAATGGATTAACTTAGGCAATATGGGTATTCATTTCATTCCATGGTATATGTGCACCCAACAAAGTAAACCCAAATAAAACTGAAATAAAAACCCAAAGTGATCAGAGACAAGGCTTATTTCAGAACACAGGGTACTGTAAGGTAATGCAGCATTAGGAGAAAGACTGCTCATCTTTTTCAGTCACCAAAACGTAATTCCTTCCATTCTCATCCACCTTAATAGAGGCCACAGAGCAGATGCAGATGGCATTTCACAACTTCTCTCCCTTTTCGAACACTGAATGTTCTGAAAAACTATTTTGTTTTTAATCCAATTTTTTTTGCATCTTTATATAAGGCAGTGGTGCCGGGGCACTCACATCCCATTGTAGCTGGAGAGAACTGTGAGCACCTTTTGTGAGCCTTTTATCAAAAACTCCCTCTGATCTTTTGTATTTTTATATCAATGCAAATTCTCTAGGAATACTCTAAATTGCTACTCATGCTTAATGTCTTCATGCAATTCAGCACCAAATATACCTCCATTATGCATTCAGAGCCTGGAATTCATTACTAAATGCTATTTACCTTGGAAATAAAGACACTGCAAAGACCTATTACCTGGTGTGAGCTTTTCTGGAAGGTACTTATCTATGTGCATGTAAGCAAGCAGACATTTCCAGGGTCCCTTATCTGTACCACTGACACTGCACAGCCTATTTAGGCTTCTGCAGGGGGAGGGTGATGCCTCTGTGACAGGTTTCATGTGCATATTCTAAGCGTAGCCACTGCAGTGATGTCAGGATGACAGGCAGAAGGAGCTATTACTGACTCCTTTTGTCTTGGGCTGCAGACATAGCACTCTTAGCAACAATCCTAACATTTGACATTCACAGTTTAAAGTGGTGAATCAGTTTATTCATTAAGATACCATACTTTTTTATTATAAATTACATCTATAAAAGACTGCCAGAAATAGCTTTTAAATGATAGATGTTCTTGCTGGTTTTTCAGGTCCATTGTATGATGTTTAAGTGCATTTCTGGCTGGCAGGGCTCTGTGCCAGGGATTTAGGAAGATAGGATAGACTGTAAATGGTCTGAAAAAAGGCTGAGAAATATGGGACAACTTCATTGTGGACAAACTTCTATTCATCCATTGAGTGTAATACAGTGAGTGACAGCTTATACAGAACTTGGCAGGCTTCACAAACAGGGAAATAAAAGAAAACTTTTAGCCTGTGATGAGCTTTATGACAGGGCAGTAAAATCCTAATTGAGATACACTGAACCATACAAAGGAGTTCGTATAATACAATAGAGGTTTAAATGAATAGACATAGTCAGAAGAAGATGAAAGAAACTTCCTTTAATGATAGATCCTCTGGTTTTTTAGAGTATTAACTTCTATAATTTTTGCATTTGCCGATTTTCTTACCGATTCTTGTCATTTATATTATGCATAAGCAGATGAATTCTCATATTTACTGTCATTATTGTAATTATTTTGACAAGCTTTAATTGCACTAATCATTTTTAATTCTCCTTTTTATAGGAATACATAACATGGCGTCAAAACTTGTATCATCTTGCCTTAAAAATTGTGTTACCACAAACACCACTCTAAATCTGCTGAAATCCAACAGATGTTTAGTTCATTACCTCGTAGGGAGTGTGGGAATAGCTTTTACCATAGTTCTATTTCAATGCATCCTCACTACGGGATTTGGTATGGCAGGATGATTTTTATAGAAATTAAGTCAGCTGCAGCTATAGAACTGGAGATATTCAAGCTGAAATGAATAGGCTTCAGCACAGCTCAGATACTTGTGCAGACAAACCACCTGAAATAGTCACATTGCGATTAAAGGATTCATAAAGGAAATAGAAATAAATACCTGATGGCAGAGATTTATTTTATATCCTCCTTTGCAACATCCTGACAAGGCATCTGCGAGGACATGAATGATCTGTTGAACTTCAGTCTCTCTCAAAAAGTGCCACAGTCTTGGGTCTGCACACAATAATGCTCACATAAAAGGCTGCATGACCTAAAGATACCTCACTGAGCCAGCACCCTTTCTGAAGTCAGTAACAACTCAAGCTTCAGTCCCAAATCCAGCTCTAATTTTGCCAGTTGATACTCTGTCCTCAATGCTATCCCAGTGGTAAATGGTAATTTACATCTGCCCTGTATCCATCCTTACTTCATCAGCCCTTTTGACCTCCAGCTCTGCCCCCTACTCTTAATTTAGATTTGTTCTACATGTACTCTACACCATGATTTGTACCCTCAGCCCAGGTTTGTATCAACCATTCATCTTCAAAGGTGCTAGAAATTTTTTCTGAAAATAATAATGGGGTCCTGGTTGACAGAAAGTTGAATATGAGTCAGCAGTGCCCTGGCAGCCAGAAGGGCCAGCCATGTCCTAGGGGGCATCAGGCCCAGCATCACCAACCAGGCAAGGGAGGGATTGTCCTCCTCTGCTCTGCACTGGTATGGCCTCACCTCCAGTGCTGGGGGCAGTTTTGGGTGGCACAATGTAATAAAAATATTAAACTATTAGAGACCATCCAAAGGAGGGCCACGAGGATGGTGAAGGGCTTTGAGGGGAAGGTGTGTGAGGAGCGGCTGAGGGCATTTGTTCTGGTCAGCCTGGAGAAGAGGAGACTGAGGGGAGACCTCATCTCAGTCTTCAATATCCTCATGAGGGGAAGAGGAGGGCCAGACACTGATCTCTTCTCTGTGGTGACTGTGACAGAACCGCAGGGAATGGCCTGAAGTTGTGTCAGGGGAGGTTTAGGTTGGATACCAGGAAAAGGTTCTTCACCCAGAGGGTGGTTGGGCACTGGAACAGGATTCCCAGGGAAGTGGTCAGAGCACCAAGCCTGACAGAGCTCAAGGAGCATTTGGACAATGCTCTCGGGCACATGGTGTGATCCTTGGGGATGGTCCTGTGCAGGGCCAGGAGCTGGACTTGATAATCCTTAGAGGTCCCTTCCAACCCAGTTTATTCTGTGATTCTGTGATTCTATTCTGTGAAAATGAAATTCTGTCTAAACTGTTTGTGGCGTCTCCACTTTTTGTTAGACCACGTAATGACTGCATGGGGTACTGCTTCAGAAACATGACTGATACAGTACCTGGCTGCTATTAACTTGAAATGAAAACTGAATACTCTGCCACCACTCTCTGGTCAAAAAACACGAGACATAGATGTTGATCTTCCTGAGACCTGAGGCACAGACTGAACTAACGCCTGTCATTTTCTGGTTGGTAACATTTGCCACAGTTCCTTTCTGTCCATTAGTCCTCAAAGTTAGGAGTCCACTTTGCAAGCATATAATCCTAATGTTTTTGTAGGGGTATCGCTTAGCCTCCTTCATCAGACGGTGATAAATTCACCTCCAAGATAAATGATCACAAGAATACAGGCTTTCTTCATTTTAGCTTCAATTTCCCTATTGAAATCTGAGCTTTGAGGATGACACAAGTCACATCCACTTCAATGTATTTGCTTGTTATGATTTTTTTGATGTCTGCGTATTTTAAACCCACATTTCTGATGCATTTTTTAATTTAGTGAATGACCTTCCTACCTGATTGCCATGTGGAGCTCATACACATATGCCAGTACTTGGAACTGGAATGTCCTCCTTTTGAAGACTGCACTGAAAACTCCTCGAAATTTAAAATCATTAGCACTTTCTGTCAATTATATTGCATAAACCATTGCCATTACCCAGGAGCTGCAACAGGATGAAAAACATGTAAGCAGCTGAAAAGAGACCATTCTTGATTTGAAAAACTTCTACCTCACAAACACCAGGCTTGGACCTCAAAGCAGTTTTATATTTAATTTTGGAGAAAACGAGGAGTGAAAGGGTTAAAAAATCCAGGGACAGATTCTTACCTTGTCATCTGGCACTGCTTCACTAATTTAAACAAATTTATTCGCTCAGTATCAGCTGGTGAGGTAACTCTCGGTATTCAATAATTAAGGTATTACTTCCATTTTAGCATGGCCACATTTTTAAAAAAAAGACAGATTCTGTCTGGGAGAGACAGACTGAAAGGGAAGGAGAGGGTAGAACTGTTTCCATGGCAACTCTTGAGATAACAGTAGCAGCCTACCTAGCCTAAAGGGATAGGTAAGTGAGACTAAAATATGTGTGTAAGAGAAGCACTTTCAAGGTCCTTTTCCAGTTTAAATACATAAATTTGAATTTAGGTACTGCCTGAAAACTCTAGGTATTATGAATGCTATACGTTCAATATAAACAGTAAAAGAACATCTGTTTTACACTGCACTGAACAATTTAGGTGAGAAAATGTTTTCTGAGAAAAGCCTGGCACCTTTCCATGGAACAAAAATCTTCCCTAGATGAGTTGTACAGGCTTTGAGTTATTTAAAGTCCCACCAAAACCACAGTGAAATGGACCTCCATACTATACTGCTTTTGTTTCAGCATGTAAGTGGTTGACTTAGAAGGGCTAAACATTATTCTGTCACCATTAGTGAGAAAATTCTTTCTGGCTTCTAACATCAACATACTTTGCACCAACACCATGAAAAATCCTGTGGCTGCAAGAATTTGAACAGCAAAGAGAAGACAGGAGCATGGCTGACAAAACCACAGCAAGCAAAAAGCTTGGAAAATAAGGAGGGAAGAAAGGTAATAGTGAAGAGAGTCAGATGGTATTGGAAGGGTATTTAAAAAATAGAGTACTCTTGGGGAAATAAAGCTCAGAATAGATCATGGATAACACCGAGAAAATCCCATTCCCAATGGGAATGTGCTAAATGTTTCACAGTTAAAGCCAGGAACTGCAGTGGTGAGGCTGGTCCCAGGCACATTTCAGGATGGCTTAGGAGGCAGACCCTGGGCTGCAGAAACTTTAGCCCAGTGTATTCAGGCAAACACCAAACACAAATTCCTCAGAAGCATGTTCAAAGTTATCCTGTGAGGAGTTTAGTGGTGCTGCAGTACAGCTTCACCACCTCAATTCTGCCTCTCTCTCTTCTCAGACAGCCATTATAAATCCAGTTAGAAATCTCAAATCCTGTGCAAATATTTGCCACAACTTAAGCAATTCCTTTTTTTCTGTGAGGGGAAGAAATAATTATCACTTATCTCCAATGTCATGTCTTCTATACCACCTGCTGTTCTCATTACTATACTCTCAGCTGTTTCTAAATCTTTCTGGAAGTGCGCTGCCCAGAGCTGAAGGCAGGATTCCAGCTGAGGCTTCAACAGCACTGAGGTGAGCAGAGTAATTACATTTGACACTCCTCCTACAACATTCTGGAATGTTATTTGCCTTTTAACAACTGCATCATCTAGTTGGCACAGAGCTGAGTAGTCAAAGCCTTGTGGTACATATGTATTTTATTTCCAAAAACAGAACGGCACTTTATTTTCACTTCAGTCTCTGGTCTGATGCCATCCCTCAGGATGCTTCATTCCCTTCCTGTTCTTCATATAGAGCCATAACAAATTTTGTAACTGAGTTGGCAGTTTCATTATCTAAGTAGTTAACATAAAATGCTGACCAGAACTCAGGATACAACAGATCTATCTGGTCTGCCTCAATTTCAGAAGCCTTCCCAGTTCCATACTAAGCCATGGTTTAGGACTCAGCCAGGTGAAGAGCTGGCTTTAAAAAAAGCCATTTTATTATGGCAATGACCATTTTGTTATGGCAGGGGAGTAGCTTACCTAACTGGCCTATGAGAAATGGCATTTGGGACTGTAAAAAAAAAAATCTTTGGATTTTTTGATATATCTTCTCAGATATATCAATATTGCTTCCACCCTGTTAGCAGTTCAGTTATTCTACCACAGGTCCATTATTTTTCAAGATAAAGTCTGGGTTGTCTTAGCTCAGAATCCGTAAGGAATCAAAATTTGACTGGCTGCTGTGGCATCAACTGGACCTTCCACACTTTCTCATTGAAAAGGTATTGGCTGGGCTAATTTTTCTCTTCTCTCTTGGGATATGACTGATTAAATCTTACGGATAGACACTAACAGTTGAGGAATTACTCCAGTGAACTCCTGAGGTACTCTAGACCATGCCTAAGGTTCACTGAGCTCTTTAACAAGCAAACACAAAACCTACTCTTGCCTTGTACTGGCCTTCAGGCCTGTCCCCTTATTAAAATTAACTTCATGAAGCATCTAATCATAATTAAATGTTTGCTGAAGATCAAAACAAAGAAGGCATTGACTGCTCTAGTCCTGTCTGCTTCACCCTCCATTTCCTCTCTTCCTTTGATTTTTTTTTCTTTTTTCCTTATTCCCAATATATTCATAGAACCCGCTGGTCATTTTTTACATGATTTGCAAGCAAAACATCCAGAACTTTTCTTACTGTGTGAGACTAACATGACTGAGACTCAGGTAAGTGGGTGATTCTCATTTTAAACCATAAAGCCTTTTTTCAGACATATCCCAAATGCTTGCTCTTGTGCTACTGGTAAGTAGCAGCTGTGGGTCAAGTAGACTGGAGTAGATTCATGAAGAGCAGTTCATCAGCTGCCAAATAGAATTCCACTCACACAGAACCCATGCAGCAAGCCCAGAAGAGACTTTTGCACTGTATAGAGTGCCGCTCTAACCTGCACCTTGTTGTTAAAATGTCAAAGTTCAGACTTAACCATTCCCGTCCTCGCACTTCAAAAATGCACCATTTTCTCTAGAATCAATATGATGATGAATTTTTCCACAGAACTGTAGGGAGAGTAAAAGTATTTCAACTTCCATTTCAGAGTTAGACTTTTAAATTTTTTGCCTTCTAGGATCCTTGTGAACATGTTTCAATTTTTTCCAGTACTCCACTACTACCACTTGGCTTCTCACTTGCACCCCGCTCCCTCTTCATGAATTGTCATGTAACTGCCTAAAGAGATTTTAAAAATCATGAATTCTCAGCAAAGATTTAAATTACTTATCATTGGCAGGTATCTGGAAATTAGCCTATATGTGTCTGTTGAAGAGATAAAGAGAAATAACATTTTATTGCTGGGGAAAGGCTGGCAGTACTAAAGATTGAGGTGTCAGGGGAAAAAAAAGGAAAGAAAAAAATCTGCTCACTCCTTCCTTCCTTGCTTCCTTCCTTCCCTTTCTCCTGTGGTGACTTCAGTATGATTTGTGGGTAGCTCATCTTCTCCAACCCATTGCAGATTCACTGCCCTTTTGAACCTAGCCAACAATCTTATCTGCAGCACCTACAGTACCAGGCATGACAAACACAAATTAGCAGAACACCAGTGTCAAGTGTACTCACAACTCAAGTACTTACAACTCCCTCTGTAAACTTCTATAATCAATATTCTACATTCTGTGTCTGTTCAAATGTGGAACTTGAAACAGTAATGTTATTCCTTATAAAAAAGGCTCGTACCAGCAGGTCCTTCAGATGAGGTTCAAAGGCTGTGAATTTGGTCTCATTTGAAATATGAATGTATTCAACAATTACTCCTCTATTCTTCACTCTTGAGGTAGGTTTTAAAAGGGAAAAGAAAAAAAAATCAACACTATGTAAGAATACATAAATTCATACAGTTTTTGATAGATATTACCATAGTAATATATGCTTAGAATTTCTTTAGCAATTAAGCATTGTGTAGTCAAAAACATGAGCACTGTAGTTTCTTCAGGAGGCTTCATTTTGCTTCAATTTGTGCCTCACTCTCTCCTGACTCTGCCATGCTTAACAAGCAATAATTACCATACCACAGAAGAATTACGTTTGAAAGCTTTGGTAACATTTTAGTAACATGAAGTCTGATTTAGCATTCCAGACCCAGAAAAACCTCAAAACACAAAAAAGTGTGTAGGACGTTCAATCTTTGCACCAGTAAATAGTGACTGAATGCAAAGTGTTGCGAGAATTCTCAGGAGGAAGTCCTGTGCAATGAAATACAGAGCTGTATCGGGGGTAGGTTCTGTCAGTGTAGATACCTGCACTACCTCTGAACCATCTCACACAAGCCTGAGCTGGCATCACCACTACACAAGCACAATGCTCTGCCTGAGCTATTTATCCCACCCCAAACCGTGGTACCCAAGAACCATCAAAGCAGCAGTATTTCTTCTGGGACCAAGGTGGTGCGAAAACCACCTTGGCCGACATACACAGAGCAGTGGCAAAAATGCAGCTTGAACGGGTAAACTCTGCCACTTTTCAGTTAAGTGACTTAATGGATGCAGCACTTCAAATCTGTTCCCATGGCAATGTAGAAACAGCAGTGGCAATACCGGCAGTTTCCTCTTAGACTCGCAGTACAAGGAGGAGAACAAAAACCTTTTCTCCATTTGAATGAACAAAAGGAGAAGCATTTTCCAGTGCAAACATGTAAAGCCAAAATCTTTCCCATGTCCTGACCACAGTAAAATTCATGAATAAACAGAAAAGACTTGCCATAAAGGTCAAAAAACTTGGGTTTTGCTTTGTCAGACCAACAGGGGTTAGGACTGATTCACAGAGAACATCCTGCTCCCACTTCTCTCGAGCTAAAAATCAAAGCAGTGTTGGAAGAAGAGTCCCAGATGTTCTTTCAAGAGGGCAAATAAAGGGAGAGACAGCCCATAAGGTACCTCCAGCTCTGCTGACTAGTCATCATTTTCCATTGTGTTTGGAAAGAGACATAGCAGTAGAGGAAGGAAAGAGATGCACCACACAAAAAGTGGTCACCCAGAATAATTTCCATCCTGAGGTCAAACAAAACACAGGCAGCTATCACATGGTCTACATCAAAAAACCCGGCAAATTCCTAGACAACAAAAATTCAAACCAATTATCCTAGTTGCCTCTGCTGCCTTAGGAATCTGTTGAGTCCTAGCACTCTCAAACAGAAAAATATCTCTTAAGCTGCTGACCTCACTAACCAAGGGGATTTCTTTGGAAAAAGATATCCCTTTCACCCCATTTTCCTGGTGTCTAGCATCATGTCAGTCTAGTCTGACTTAATCTTTGGAAGAGATTGCTTTTAGGCAGGCCTCCAAATCAAGTGTTGAGAAAGCAGCGTGCATCGTTGAGGGTAATGCTATGGATCAGGATACCCAACTGCTCCGGTAGGTATCTCATTGCCTATTGCAGTAGCCTGCTATTAGTATCTGCGTTCCAGTTGTACCTAAAAACACCTACCAGCAGCCAGAATTCCAGTCTGCCACGCTTGTGCTTACGTGAATCCACAGCCGTCTCACGCAGACATAGTGCACACACTGAAGTTGTACGACAGACTCCCCCAAAGGACTAAACTTGAAGATAATCCTTTTGCTAACTTTCTAAACTCAAACACTTGAAAAACTAATGCAAAGCCTTGCTGAAGTACTTGCAGCAGTAATAGCGAGTTTGTAGGAAGATTCCTCAACCACTTCCTATGAAACAGTAGATCCTGAAATTAATCAGAAGCCTGATTAAAGAACACAGATATTTTATTGCACTTTCCTTGAGGAAATGTAGAGTTTCAAAAGGAAGCAGATGATGTCTCAGAATTATCATCCTAACTTACAATGGTCTGTAAACCTTTGCTGCCATCCCACATGCCATCCATCACCTATTGTCTATATTCAGAGGCCCGGGTCAAGTTCCTCTGTTTCTCTTGTAGAGTCTAGGTAACCTGTTTCCTTTCTTTTCCTAATGGTTTTGTCATTTAGAGCTCCATTCAGGCCTTGCTGCAGTCATCATTTCAGATCTAGAGTTGCCAGCAAATCTGGACCAAGGCATAGCCCAAGGGTAGAAGACCAAAGTGTGACAAGAGATTTTTGAAAGCAGCAGTAAAAAACATTCTGATTACACTGTCTGTCCACCTTATCAAAAAGTGCTTTGCCTGTCTTCCTTATTTTCTTCTCCTGAGTGTTGGTCATGAAGGAACAAATGCAATAATAATCACCCTTTCAATGAACACACAGTGCTCTTACTGTGCCCTGAAACTCAGGGTACTGCTTGGGCAGCTGCTTTCCACCTTATACTGCCTGACACAAAATTGAGCACTGAAAAATAAAGGGCTCCAACAGAGGAGATGAAGGTCTCCCACTACCCTGCCTTTTAATTAAATAATAAGCAGGATTAAATGGAACTTAATCTGATTCCATGGGAAACTCACACCCACTCCATGCACTCCATGGGTGTGCATCACTTGCTAGCAGTCAGCACTGTATGGATGCCTCTTTTTATTAATAAATGCCCCTCCATCCCAGAGGCTATGTTTGTGTGTCTCTCTTCCTTTCACTCTCAATGTGTGGCTTTTCTAATCTCTTGCTTATAAACCCTCAAAAATCCATCACTGGGGTATTCTGAAAGAATTAGTACTGGATGTCTTTGCATGTGTAAGCTGCAATATATTCAATCGTTCACAATACCTGACTGAATTTAACCCAGTGAATGCAACTGAGTATTTTTTGTTAATATTAATGACACAATTATTTACTTTATAAAGGACACAGAGGCAGCTTCTTTTTGCTGACTGCACTGTGCCAGCCCCACTTCCCAGCCACAAGGTATAGTCCTTATACCCACTGTGATCCTTAGTGATAAGAATTTGGGATGTTCACTTTTGCAGTGGTTTTCTAACTGCATGACCTGAGCATGGTTTGGAGACCCACTGTATTTGGTTTCACACAGAAGCAGTGATACTCTATTCCACTCCATCCCTCGTGTAACATTATCTGAATCAGGGGAACTTAGCTGGCCCAGATATGATTTATGCTGTACAGACTATGGCAGTAATTTCAGAATAAGAATATCACAGTGACCTTGACATGCCTTCTACTCTCTGTTGTTTTTAGCTGTTTTAATGAATATATCTTTCTTGAGCAAAGGATCAAGATGTGGTCCTTTAGATTACCCACACAGATGATGGCTTCTAAATTCATTTTAAAATCTCAACAAATGGATTTAGGAGTTATTATGAACAATTCAGAGATGGTGCCTGCCTGAAGCCTGATTATGCTCCCAGCCATCATTTTTCAGACATGGGGGAATCTGTTAAAGTAAAGCTCCAATTAGGATGCTTGTGTTCTTTTAAATTAATGTTTCATTTCAATTTTGTTTCCTAGTTCCTCCTGTCATCTTCTGAGAAATACATGTGTTGAAATCATTCCTTTGATGAGGCACAGACAAGAAGCTTAGTGTGCTTTGATGTGGAAAAGGAAAATGAGCCCTTTTTGTTTCTATGGAACCAGCTGACAAATCAAGGAATGATCACAATCACTGCAGTTGATACAGGGTCAGCCTAAATATTTTTCTAACCAATAAAGAAGGCTGGAAGATGCAGCTAACCCAGAGAGTTAGGAACAACCAAGTAAGGACGAGACCTTCCATAATTATCTAAGCTTCTGTTTTCAGTTTTTTCAAAGCATTATGAAGCAGTGAACTGGAACAGCAAACTGTGTTTGGACAGGGAACTCCGCAGCACAAAGCCATGTCAGCTAGACACCAAAGAGATTCAGACCTCTAGCATTTGACTCCATATATGTGCAACCTTTGTGTCTCTTAACCGGTCAGCAGCAGGACTGAATCACAGTGGCAAGTCCCTCTTTGGCTGCATTTGTTATTCTCGCTTCTCCATGCCCTGCATAGACAGGAGGAAATGACTGAGAACAGCCAGAACACTTTTATGTGACACCTCCCAGCCATGCGGAGGGAGCAAACTTTGACCATGGACAGAATACAGTTCCATAAACTGTAAATGTACTTTGATGTGTGAACAGAAGAGGTACAACCGTACAACCACAATCTCCCCCTATAAATATATGTCCCTTAATTTCATCTTTTAGAAAAATCAGAGGCAAGGCTCAAAATGGCCTCAGAAAAGTCAAGAACACAAAAGTATTTTTGATGCCAGTGTGAAAAGGGTCAAGTCTACTCTCTACCCTGCTGATGCAAACCGGAAATGGGAATTTCAAACAGTGTTAGCATACTGAAAATTGTGAAACCATTTTGTCTATCTAGCTAACTTCAGTAGCTGTCAGCAGAGTAAAGGAGGTGCGTGCTCAAAGACTTTGTACTTTCTGACCCCACTGCATCTAGAAACATTAGCAATTGCTAACATTGCTGGGTTGGGTTTTTGTATGCAGCATGATCTCCAAAGTGAAAGTCACATTAAAAATGGATTAGATTAGATGTGCTAAGTGCAGCATGCCTTCAAATCCCATGGACTTCTGTGAAAAGGGGAAGTACAAGCACTTTGCAAGAGATGGCCCTTTGTGATGGGCTGGTCCCCTCTCACCCTTTCAGCACTTTCTCATATGCATTCTGTATCAGTAAAAGGGATAACTTTTACTGTTATTATGACCTAGGGCATATATTACACATATACCATTTATTCCTCGCATACTTTGTGCAAAAAAAGTCTGCTGTTAGTTTTAGAGTTGGAAGTTCCCAGTTTTGCTAAGTTTTACTGTTCCTTTGACTGACTGAACAGGTTAGAGAGATGGCTGCTACTTCACTTTATGCTACTTGGGAATTTTTGATGCTTTTTGAGCAAGTTTCTTCTAAGTCAGTTCCATGTGCAAAGCAGGCTGAGAATTAATAATATTATTAAAAATGTGCACTAATCAACCAATTCATTTTTAAAAGACACTCTTAGTCAGCAAAAGGTGTCATAATGAATGATATATTGTCACCCTGATTCCACAAGCCACCTGCAGCTCATCATGAATCTATTAAGTAACTCTTCAAAGAGAGAATAACAATTTTCAGATCCAAAAATACAGCAAGAATGAAGGCAGAAACATCTTCCCTCCATTGTGAGTCTGTTACCCTGCAAAATGAGAAACCTGGAGCAGCTACATTTGGGGAGCTCTCATGTTCCTACTTCTGTATTCTTTTCCCTTTATTTGATCTAAAAAATCTCAGCCACTGGGGGCTAAACCAATCCAGGAGATTCACATGGCTTCTCTGTTCACTTATGGGTACTTATCACATTCTCTGCTGCAGGCACTTTTTAACAATTCACTTTAATTTTATTCGGAAAAACATGGATGCTATTATGGAACAGACATTAGCAGGAGAGACTGCATCCAAACCCTCACTGACCTCTGAGTTAAGAAACAGAGATTCTGTTCCCGGCTGTGCCACAGATCCGTGCAAATGGCTTCAGTGCTGGGCTCCTCACTCCTACACAAGCACATCCCATCTTTTTTATGCTGTGTGTCATTGCTAAAAATGGTCCAAATTAGTAATATGGCACTTCTGATCGGCCAAACTATTTTCCTGAAAATAGCTTCTTTTTTCTGAGAGGAAGTGTCACTGCCTCTGGCCATTGTAACGCCTGCAAGGCCCCGCAGAGGAAAGGATATGGAGACCTGCAGAGAGGAAGAGCTTACACCACTAAGAGAGGGCTAAACCCGAGCTCTTTGTCTCACATTAAATGATTCTTTCTGGTAAAACACTCCCAGGCAAAGTTACAGAGGGCAGTAGCTGTTGTTGGCATCTCACAAACTCCGCTACCCAGCCCTGACCTTTCTTCCCAGGTAACCCATAAGGGAGCACCTTAAATCCCAGAGAAGCCAAAGAAAGATGTGCCTGCAACAATCATCAATGTGCTGGCAGATGCAGAACACAATGCCACAGAAAGGAACGGTGTTAGCAGGAGTGAGTGCCATAGAAACAGAAAGTCTGTATTTTACCTACCTGGAATTAGAAAATCCTTCCAGTGCACTGCAAGACAAACTTCTGAGAGTGACAAACGAGTTCTGAGGCACTTTTTGCTTGGCATTCTGCTGCCTCCTCCAAGTACACAGAGACCCCTAGCTGCAATTTTGCTTAGGACAAGCATTTGCCAGAGAGTACCATTTAATATCATTTTAATTGAATAGTCAGGCTTCATTTTTAGCAGGCACCACATGAAGCTGCAAGACTGTATAATGCCATTGTCCTGTACAGAATACCTGGCAAGGTCTTACGAATTTCCATTGGCACAAGTTTGTCAATCATCCGTGCAGTTCTCTACTGGAAGTTCTTGGTGGAAAGATAGCTCAAATGTATATTATTCCCTGCAGAAGTAATCAGAACAGCCTGTCTCTGAGCAGTATGATTATCTACCTCAAAGCCCTGTGAAAACTGACATATCATCAGGCATTATTTGATTCTTTGGAGAGACACACCGGGAGGCCCTTTAAAAGTCAGTTATCAGATCTCTTATTCTTAGACAAAGTGCTGACTCCCTATTGCTTTCAAGATACCCAGCTCACAGGCTTATCCCGAGGACAGGGTGCATGGAGCTCTGGAAGCACAGCAGGCACAGGGCTCGGGCTGAGTGCGCAAGGCAAAGGGCAGGACAGCTGTGACAGGCCTGCCCTCAGAGCCAGCCTCCTCCACAGACAGCTGCCAGGAGAGCCCAGCTGGGCTGGAGCCCCTCTACTCCTGCCAGGTTCCTACCCCAGTGCCAGCTGTGCCCGGGCATACAGGTCCCTGCATGGGTCCTGAGGGCTGCCCAAGGCCAGACACAACAAATGACAGATGTGGCCAGGGCCAGGCACAAGCTGGGACAGGTTTGTTTTGGGGGGCAGTTTATTTGTCCCCTTGTTGTTCCCACCTCACGGTACCACTGCCAAGATTGCTCCTTCTTTCTGTGCTCTTGGAACAGTGCTTGTTGTTCCTCTCTGGACACAAACAGGTAAGGCTGCTGATTCAGCAAGGCCATCTTCGCCTTTACACTGTCATTTGTAAACTGATTTGTGTGAACCCCAAGAAACACATGATCCTGCAGAAGCAATGAGGTGCCTCTATTTTTCTGGCTGAAACAAAACAAAAAAAAAGATCTTAAATAATTTATAACTTCATAGGATCAGCATGTTCAGCAGAACTGCTTATGCAGCTGACTCACTTAACACAATAATGAGCTTTTGGCCAGGTGATAGGTTATGTTGAACCCACCCGGATCAATGTGAAGAGAGAAAAGCTCAGCTTATTTCAGTACTCCATCCTCTAAATGTACACAGCAAGATGTCAAAATGACCCACACATGCCCTATGAAGGAAATTGAAACTAATTCTACCATATTATATTGCCTTTTCCTATCCATCTTGCTTTCTCTCATTTCTGCTCAATGTATTAGGATTTTAGCAAATAGAAGGTAAAAGAAAAAAGGCTGAGACCTCATTACATCTTGTTTCTAAATCTTCTGCCACTTCAGTTACATTCAATCCATTTTCACTGGCAAAATATCTTTTGGAGAGGATCGATACAATGATCAGCTGAAATACTCTCTGAGCTCAAATATTGATGAGAAAATCTCTTTAGCAAAAAATATGGAAAAATATATACAAAAGGCAAATGAGATTGTGCTTGAGCATGCTACTGTAGTAGAAGCAATATGGAAGAAGGACAGGGGGATGGCAGACTATAGTCCTGTTCCTGTTGCTCACATAAAGATGATCATAATCAAATTTTGCCTTAATTTAAGACAAAATTTTGACACCAAAGTGACTTGTGACATGTTCCCCATGGAAAGCAAGCTCCACAGGGAGAGTAGGAGCACCTGGGCAAGGGCAGCCCATCAGCTGCTCTACACGTTCCCCAGGGGCCTGTTTTCACCTTCGGTAAACCCAAAGGAGCTTTCTGAACCGCTTCCCCTTTAGACACACACAGCTGTGTACACTCATGACCCATGGCTGGAGATACCCGGGCAAGCAGGAAAAGAAGGACAATCCACTGTAATGCCCAAGAGCTTCCCTGTTGCTCTAGTTAGGGGAAAGGAAACACTGAAAAGAAATTAATATATTATATGTGAACACATTCAAAGAAGAAATGTTGCATTAAGGACAATGGTAAGATGCACTTGTGTTTCAAAGGAGATAAATTTGTCTTCCTAAATTCTAGAGTGTCATGAGGGGAATTTCCTACCAGCTCTGCCTGTCATTAACAAGAAGTCACTTGTCTGACAGAACTGTCCAGAAAAGAAATGGATCGTGGAAGTGCTCAAGTCACAGAAAAGAAAGTGTTTTGAGATCTGCAAATGGAAAGTGCTGTGGCACAAAAGTAGATATGCAGGACAGTGGTTATTCATCATCTTTGCCTTTCAATAAGACAGCTTTCCAGACACTCAAGCAAATTCTGAAAATAGTTTCAACAGTTTTGATTGTATGTACAGGGTACCATCATAGCTTTCCTTGTTAAAAAACAGATTAATATTCTAAAACCATCTACAAACATGAAATCAAGGCGTATGTTAGAACATCTCTTTGTTAAAACAAAGCATTTCTTAGTTTCAGTGCAGCCTCCAAAAAATGCTCTCATTACGTCACAGAATAGACACATTTAGGCTAATACATAACTATTTACAGAGCTTTTGAAAAGCAGGGACTGATATACAAGGATTAAAGGGCCGTAAAGACAGCACATCATCACCCTTGGTTAACAGACGGAGATTTTGAACTCTCATAAATCTTTTAATTTAGAAGTGAAGTATAAAAATCACGTGTAAGTAGAGTGACATAAGGTTTGGGAAGCAGCTGACAGCTGCTAGAAATTCATTGTAAAGCACATGAATTTTGCCCTTCCCTTTACAACCATCTAAGTTATCAGCAAAGGCCAAGTACTTGCCATTCTACTTTTTCCTGCTTTAGGCTACAAACCTTAACGTTATCTCAATACACATTATGAATTCATGCGCTTCATTAGGAATAAGTAGGCAGGGGAACGTGAAATAGGCACTTTAAAGACTGTACGGCGTTTCTCACCCTGTGAGGAAGAATGCCAGGGAATTTGAGAGTTCATTTGCAGTGGGCATACACCAGCTCTGAAGCAAGGGTCACTGCAGAAACGCAGCTTGTTAACACCTCGTCTGTAGACTATCAAAACGCCTTTGGGGAAATGTTTTTACGAAATAAAGATCGCGATTACTTGTGTCACCGCAATTATTCAGTGCGGCATGGATCTTGCGTCCCGTCTGACCGCCCGGAGCCCGAGAGAGCCGCCCGGGCCATGCGGCGCTCCCAGCGCCGCTCGGAGCCCGCGGCGTTCGCGGGGCTCTGCTGACCCCTGCCGGGAGCCGCGCTCGGCATTCCTGCCCTACCTGCGCAACATCGGCCTCCACCCGGGCCTCTCCTGCCTCTCCCTACTGCCGGTGTGCCGGGAGCAGGCTCGGAACAGGTCGGAGCCGCGAGGCCGCGGGGCTTGACGCGGCTGGGACGGCGGCACGGGAGTCGCTCGGGTTCCGACACAGCCCGGCGGTGAATCTCCCTGCCAGCCTTCGGATGGTTCAACAAGTGACGGGTGGGCACGACAAGGGTATTTCTCACCCAGCCAGCCCCTCTCCTCATGCATGCAAATCAGCACACAGAGGGGTTTATGCCCATTTTTCATTTGGAAGTGAGCTAGAAGAGTATAAATTTGTGTCAGTCTTCCTGTTCACAACCGGACATAATTTTCATTTACTGTTTGTGCTGTCTTTTAAAACCAACCACACTCTGCTTCTTCAGCTCTCCATTTCGCTGTCTCCTGTTTTTGCTTGGGAAATGGCAGCATCTTTTTAAGGAGTGACGCAGGAAGGAACTCAGGAGGAATGTGGTGAGTGCCTCTGGCTGATGGCAGCCCCAGCCCCACATAAGCAAACAACAGCTCCAACACGGTCAGGGCAAAGGAAAAAAGTTTTGACGACTTCTAATATATTTAGGCATGCAAATCAAGCCAAAAAAGGAAATAATTTTTCTAAACATCAAAAGAACCAGAAATAAATGTAATAATCCACTGCTGTGGGTTTGGTTTGAAATTGCTACAATAATTGAAGTTAATGAAAGGTGGCAAATTTATTAATAGGGCCAGAAAAACTCTGAGAATTTTCTATTGGACTGATTTTCTGGTTTCTAATGCAAGATTTTTATTTTATTTAAAGAAAAATGATCCAAACTACTTTTTTTTTTCTCAAGATTATCCCTAATTATATTTTTTCAGATGAGTCCAACAACATTGAAAGCTGCTAGAGCTGCCAACACACAGCTCTCCAGGATCGGTACTTTCAGTCTCCTCCCTCCTCTCTGGGCCAGATTCCCGCAAGGCTACAACTCTCATAGTTTGTCTGAGACCCACTAGGATAAAAGGTAGCAGCAGGATCTTAATGGCAGTTTCACTGAGGCAAGGCACAGACCAGAGCTGAAATGAAGCATTTTGCAACATTAAAAACAGGGAAAAACCCCTCAAGCATGTTACTTTGAAGAAAAATACAGTGCTGTGCAGGTGAGCCAGAGAAAAGACACAAACAAGGAGTTTCCACTTTTAAAATTCATTTTACAGAAGAGATGAATGTGTTAAAATATGAGGTTCTCTCCCAGGCATCTCACTGGGAGGAGAGGGCAAAATTTAGAGCAAATTGAATGCTCTCTGGAAAGATTTTTAAAGGCCTTTTCTGTCAAGAGAGGTTTGACGTGTTCCATCTTCTACTGCTGCTAATGCACACACAGAGGAAGTGTTTGGATAAAATTGTGTCAAGACAGCAAGGCCAGAACAAAGAAGGGCTCTCTGCAGAAGATATAAATAGCACCTGCAGTGTTAGATAAGTCTCTTATCTAAACCTATTAGTTACTGGTGCCTTTACTATGGAGCAAGCGGCAAATCAACCTGGGATGGCCTCATATCATTACCCAAGATGGCAATGATTGACCTCAATTAAATGATTCAGCTGAGGTCCCTGGTGAGAGGTGAAAACAGCCATCTCTGTTTTAGTTCGTGTGTCTTTGTAATGAAGAAACAAATAGGTGATGAAAGTCCCCTTGTAGCAAAGTCTCTGTTCATTTTTGGCACTTCCTCAGAGACACCTTCAAAATCAGTCACAACAAGCTTAGGAAGAATCGCCAGACCCATATGGCTGGGCCAGCTGGTCATGTTTCACTATGAAGTGCAATTGCTCATTTAGGACTGAAGTTACCGCTGCTGCCACATAAATTTTGTACCCTTCTCACTGTTGCGCAAACTTTTTAACATTAAAAAAAATGGATACAGAAGTGCTGAAACAGAAGTACAAGACAGCTGCTAAGAGCAAAGAGACACGTTCAACAGGGCGTGAGCTCCTGTGTGTTAGCATTCTGTGAATCTTGTGTGAGATATTCAGAAAAACCAACTGCAAAGTCTGGAGTTATGTGCTGATTCCCCTGCCAGAGGAAGTGGCATTCACTGTGAAGGTAGTACTGAAAAAAAAATTAAGAAGTTATTGCTTCAAACAGCAGGTTTGTTAAATAATAAGTAATTTATGAGACCTTATCTGAAAGGAATAACTAGAACACTTCATTTAGCTAGAAGAAAACAAGACACGATGAGAAAGGGTTTCAGAATAACTGAAGAAACCCTAAAATCATCTTTCAGAGCCTAAATGCTGTCTCACATTATTTTGAATTATGAATTACTGGTGCTGATCCTGCTAAGAATTGAACATTCAGATTTAAGTACCGATTTTATTAAGCCTAGCCCAGTCCAGGAGAGAACAGAAGCCACTGCTCTTATACACACTTCTTTCAAACTAGATGGCAAATGGCTTCAAGCTTCTCCTAAAACTCCTTAACCTTGCATAAAGTCTCCTGAGAGCAAGGAAGCACATTTCAAAAGCATCAAAGCACTTTGTGAACAGAAAGCTCTTTAGGCATTGATATGTCTTCACAACATTTACATTGGATCGTTACAGTGAGTGAGACATGGGGGAGTTAGATTGGCACCTTGTTGGGAAAGGCACCCACCAACTGCCTGTCGACTGCTCTCACAGCAGAACGAGACAGAGAAGGGAAATCACTTGATGAGAGACACAAGGTGACTGCAGGAAGATCATGAAAAATGCAACAGACAGCACATGCAGCGGCTCTAGCACTCAGAGGGGCTCCAGCTTTCCAGGCAATATGGTGGAAAAACTCCTAAGAAAGCACAGAGGTACTGAGCAGTGGAATGAGAATGCTTGTTGTAATGGTGAGATGTCTGTACAACACCTGCCTCCATCCAAAAACTGTACATTTTAACAGGCACAAAAATAGTCACTGCATGTTCATTGTATTCTCTTCTGTTTTAGTACAAACTACGAATGGTCAGAGGCAAACAGCTTTTCTTTGAACTGGAACGGAACAGAGTGGCTCACAAATGCAGAAGCAACTGAAAGATGTTTAAAGAGATGACAGACTTTGATCTGAGACCACTTCCTGACTAAAACTGCAGACAGACGCATACACATGACCATCAAACACGTAGGTACGCTGATAAATGCGTGACTGAGTTCCCACTACAGCACATTACCTCTTTTGTGTGATCATGCAGCACACCCTGTAGTGCTATTCTACAGATAAATGTTAAATGTAGGAAACACAAACCCGTGAATTATGTTGGTAGAAAGAGAAGCTTGATCAGAGCTGGGTGTCAAAGCTTTTCATGTTTGGAGGGAGGAAATATCAGGACAGCTGGAACACTGGAATTTTGAGTCAGGTGCTTTCTCCTGCTCTGAAACCAGATAGGCAATAGGTCCTTCCAGTGGGAGGAAGTAAAATGGAGCTTCTTGCCCCAAAATGAGCTTGACATCCAAAACCTTTCAAATTAGTGTTTCACAAAGCTCTGAGAAGTATGTCAACACAGCAGCATTACAGACAGAGCTTGCATTAGGGTGGGAAAAGCCTGATATTCTCCATGCTTATGTTCTTATTAGAGAGTTGACATGGCAGTGTCCTCTAGACTTACAGGGAAGCTCTAAGTGAAGATTTTAACATCTGTGGAGAAAATTTGACACATTAGGATATAATTTCATTGCATAAAAATTAAGCAAACATTTCCAAATTCTGCGCTAAACGTTCTATTTTTGTTTTGAGACAAATATTTGTAGCATTCCAAATATTTTGTAGAAAGTATCTGTATTCAAATAGCCAAATAACTTTATTTTTGCATCAGTCATACCAAAATGAGTAACCTCAAATAATTTCACAGACAAGCTTACAAGCAGAGATACACCTTCACTAGTGAAATCAACATTTTTCAGTGGCAAAACATTACAGTGGGGTGAATGTTCAACCAGCTCTAGGTCACAGTAATTATAAGAGCATTAGAGAAGGGGAATTCTCCAAGCTGCCATAAATGCTGTAGGAAAGATTTCCTTCACTGCTCCTTCACTGCCTTCCTTGGCAGTCCAGGAAACATGTCCAAATCATGCATATGCACACCTTCTAGCATTCACTCACTCGGAAGCAACAAAGTGCTTTACGTGTCCCTGAGCATCACAGCTCACTCTTCCAGCACAAAGCAGTGCTAGCACAGCAGGGTGCAGAATAGTTCACTGTGCTAGCTGTATGGTTGGAGCTAAGCTTTTGATTCACAGCACTTCTCAGCCCTTTATTACCACAGAAAAAGACAAATGGGAAAAACTTAGGCATTCTGTTGTCTCTATTCATTGGTGCAGGTAAGAGCTGCAGGAGTCCAGAAAGCAGCGCTCCTTCACTGCAAACCCTTCAGGACATTGCTGGCACCTCACACCCTGCAAGGGATGCTGGATTTGGGGAAATGAGTTCTCACACTTGAATCAGCACCAGTTGCAGAAGTGCTAATCTTCTGGTGGTGCCTTCCCCAGAAGTTATGGAGGGTGATGCCTACAGGATGTTTCCCTCCATTAAGGTAGCATGGGGCACTGGTTAGACCTTCAGCCTAACATAAGAAATTTAGGTTCAACTGTGTGTTTAATCACAAGTTCTTGTATGACCTTGTACAATTCCCTCAGTTTCTCAGCATTTCAATTCCTTTACTGGAAAATGTCACTTCTGTGGCAGAAGAGGTGTTTAGGTAACCAGAACACATGGATGTTGGAAGAGAAATGGATGAGGCGGACAGGCAGTGTAGGGAGTGATAACCCTCTGACATGCATTTCTGCACACCACACTCTGTTGTTCCTTTTCCTCTCAGATTGTAGCAGCAATAAAACCTTCTACCACATCCAGCACTTGCTAGCATTGCAGGTAAAGAGGTCACCTGGCAGAGAAAGGAGCACTGCTGGCCTGGCAGCCCATCCCTCACCCACACTGCAGTGGTCTCCAGCCCCTCCGCACACGTGCTTTCCCCAGTGAACAGCTGCAGCCTGACACGGCTTAGCAAAGAGAGTTCTCCTCTGTTAGCTTTCACCCCCACACAGTGCTCTGTCCTGATACTTTTGAGGAACAAACAGGGCTTTTTTAAGCCAGCCATATCACCAGAACCCTCAGTCAAATGAGTCAGTTTCTCAATCTTCCCATAAGAAAGTGATCTCTGTCCCAGGCAGACCCAGGGCAACACTCCAAACACTCCAGCTCTGCACACGCTGCAGCACAGACCAGTCAGGCGAAGCCAGGGCAGCCTTCTTGAGTGGCTCTTCCACGAGTCTGGTGCCACAGTCACAACAGTACTGAAGCTGTAACGCTTGACCTGGCTATTGCCCATCTTAGCACACTGGTTTCAAAATTTAGGATGAAAAATATGTCCCAAAAGTGCCATGTGCTGGGTAGAAAATAGTTTTGAAAGTATTTCACAGCTTCTTCTCTTGTTATCTATTGCACTCAAGATCTGAGTTTGACTCTGGTGTGCTGAAATACGGGTATAACAGGTATTAGATTTTGTTAGCAGAGATAATTTACTCTTGCAGTCATTTAAACATATTTGAATGAAAAACAAATGGGAATCTTTCTCTTCTCAGAAGGAAAAGTTTAAAGCAGTGCTGTTGGAAGGAGGGATACCCAAGAGACCTCGTTTCCTCTTCTCTCCCACTCAAAAGTGGCTCCTAAAATAGATTCTCCTTCCTATAAACTACCTGGAGCTTTAACAAAAGTTTCTTCAACAGAAGGTAATATTTTCATTCATATGGTACAGGACCTAGGACATATTTGCTGCACGCTCCAAATACTACCATCTTTCTTGAGAAACTTGAACAGAAACAGAGACATCATCACGTTTGTCTGTTTGACCTCCTAAAATCAAATGGGTACTTGTGTACAATGTCTGTGACTTTCTGCTCCTGAGCACTAAACAACAGTTATTTCTTGGTATTATAAAACAGAAAGCTACCAAATACAGTAACATTTAAGAACCCATACAGAAACAAACTGTCCCCACCATGATGGACACATCTCTCTAAAGGACTACAAATAAAGACAGAACTCCTCTTTCTCAGAATCTTGAGCTAAAGAAACCATTCGGAAAGCCCAGCCTCTAAATTTGACTGGCCACTTCAAAAAGCAGTGGCTGAGAGAAGAATCTCAACCCTGTAAGAAATTGCCAGTTCTGGAGCACATTCTGCTTGTTTCAGATTCCACATATTGCAATTATGACTGAAACACACATCATAAGCTTATATACATATTAAAGTGTTAGAAGTTCACTTCAACAATGAGCACATTCTATTTTCTTTCATGCTAAGTAGCAGTTTTCTTTTAATCTTCTTTAATTAATATCCTTCAGCTAATTTTTAATTTGCCTGTATATTATGACCAATGGGAAGATGATTCATAAACTGATATAGCATTTCAAACACTCTTTAATCAGTAGTTTGCATTCTTAATTATTTTGAAATTTCTGTATTTGTTGAAACCCACACTACATTATCTTCATTTGTATTATGCCTGAAAGTTTCAGTGAAAGTCCATAGTAAATAAATGAAGTTTTGGTGGAGTCTGAAAAGTCTGAATACATCTTTCTTGTTTGTTTGTTTGGTGCTTTTATGTTGCACAAACAGCTGCCTGAAGAAACATGAGCTTGACATGATGCCTGGTGATTGTACTTCTGTGGATAACTCTAATATATATATATATATTAGATAAAGCAAATGGTAAGATTTTAGTCTATAAAAGAAGGATTTTACCTGCTCAGATGAAAAACTCTAATACAGAAACACTCAACATTCAGACACAGAAAGTGCCTTTTTTCAAGCAATAATTTCTTGACTGTCTGGGGTTCTGTGCAAAGCAAATGCTCAGGACTGACCTGCCCTGCACATCTCAACATTGATCTTGCAGTGCTGAGCAAAGAGCAAGACAGAAGGAAATAACTTTGATTTGATACTCAGCTCTCAATACTGCACACGTAATTTACATGAAACAATTATTAGTCAAAAATAACAAGCCACAAAGCAGAGTCTAGACACAGGAGTTTCCCATGCCAGCCAAGCACCTCAAACAGTGGATGCTCACAATGATTTTCATCTGTTTGAACTCCTCTTGGCCCCAGAAATACTGCACAGTGACCCACTTTTGAAACATGGAAAATCAGACTGGGCATGAGATTTCTCCCTCCACTTACACCCCAATGTTAAGAGATGCTGGAGAAAAAGCGGTGGAAAATCACAGCCATTCAACTCACTGGCAGCTGTATTTGGCAGCAGGTTGGGAACTTCAGAGCATCAGCTCTCTGCAGATGCCACGATCTCCCCAGACAAGGGCAAAGATGTGGATACAGTCAGCATTTCCTATGGCCTGCTTCAAGCCTCTGCAGACAGCACATATCTGAGGTACCATTCTGAATTGTACTTTCATTTTGGTTTGGCCATTGTCTCTAACTCCACTTTTCCTTTGTGACACGCCTCACTCCTAACCGTGCCTCATGGTCACTACACTGCTTCCACAGCCTCAGAGGTCTGTCAGCCAGTCTCTGTGAGCTGTGTTATCCACAGAACATGACATTCAAGGGTAAATGGCCTGAGCAGATCCGTATGTTGCCCCTGATCTGAAAACCCAAACTCTAAAATCTGGTTCTAATTAGGAATGAATTGTCAATGAACAGCTGAAATGCACCTCAGGACAATGGGTCTGTTTTCAGGTGCAACCACACTTCTTTAAAACGGGGTGGTCAGAACTGCTTCAATTCATCTTAAAAATTCAATATGGGCAAAAAATTAAGTCTATTATGACATTTTTGTCTCTCAAATGCAAACTTTGAGAAACTGAGGAAACTAGTAAGGTTGTCCAGAGTAATTCAAGTGTGTAAATAATGAAAAAAGAACTGAAATCAAATCCCTAATGAAAGAAAAACTTGTCAAAATAGACATTCATGAGTGGGGCATCTCATGGGAGTGAAGCATTTACCACATCCTATGTATTACCAAAACCCAGACAATAACAACAAAATGGAAAATAAGGGGGTAAATATTCCTCATCCAAAGGTGTAAAAAATCACCAGTATAGCAGATGGGATATTTGTTCCTATAATTTGACAGCAATACCCTACGACCCAAAGCAAAAGAAAACATGCTATGTGTATTTTTAAATAGAGAAAGTAAGAGGATATTATTGACATTTTGCAAGACTTTAGTACCATTATTATGGAATGAGTAAATCTAGGGCAGAGAACTAAATGAAAACTGTGATAAAATACCACATGGTTTTATCATGCTAGATTGTGGTAATCTGTAGAGTCTTCAGTAAGATAACTGATTTTTTTAGACATGCTCAATGCATTGGAACTAATCTTAATATACTTAATCGAGAATTGCTTTCACTGCCTCAAGGGAGATTAATTATTAAAGTGGAAAAAATTGAGATTAAAAGAATAACTACTAGGTAGGTAAGAAGCAGCAACTGCGACTGTTTATACTACTGTGAAGAAAAGGGGCATCTTTTGGCATCTGTGCCAGTCCCAGCTCTGCTTAGTATTTTAATAAAAGCATTGGTCCAAGGAGAAGATGGTCCAAGAAGGTGCATGGTACTGAAGTTTTAGGTAATTCAGAATACAAAGGTAATGACAAGTACAGAGAACAAGTTTTCGTGCAAAGAGAGTTGCACAGCCCTGTGGTGCTGAGTCACAGAGATGGAAAGAAAGTCAGCAATGCCAGGCCTGCAAGAATAAACATGCATTTTGCTGCTGGAGTGGAGTCTGGGCCTTATTACATGAAGTTAACAGTAAAGAAAAAGGCAAAAGCTGAATGGTTAATGGCAAGACAGCAATGTGGTGCCAAAGCTGTTACCTGCAAGGATCACCAGGTAATGCTGCTCAGAGGTAATGCTCCACTGTTTATTTACTTCCAGAAAAGATCAAAATGTGTGGAAATTTGGGGTTACACCCTCAGACCTGCCCCTTTTAAAGGGGAAAAGGGATAAACAAAATCAAGCTAAAAGTTTGCAAACTCAAGTACCAGTGACACGGACAGACACAGACTAAAATCTTGATTTGAAGAATAAACTGATGTTCATGGGATGAAACTGAACTTTAGGAATGCTTCAGTTTCAGCCCAAATCTCAGACTCAAGAACATTGAGATCTGAGGCTGGAGTCAAGGCTTGTATCTATGACTCTGTATTTTCATCTTGTAAAAGGAGGAGCAACACAAAGCAGGCCTCAAAGGATAAGGTGCGCCCCTTCTGCAGTGCATGAACAGTTTACTTTATTGATTAGACTTAGAAAAAGGCAAGATTCCTTTCCCAGCTTTACCCCAGGAACAGGCAAGATGAGTTGGTGAGCAGGAGAGGAATCTAGGCAGCTACTGCAGGCTCTGAACAGCCTGGAAAGGGGTGTCCACTCCTCACTGAATGAAAAGGTTGCTTATAACCTACAAATGCCTTTATCCACATTCTCCCCATCCTGTGAAAAGCCTGTCTGGAACAAACACCTGTATATCGGATAACAATGTTGCGACACTCTTCTCCCTGTTTACTTGCTCTTACTTTCTTCAACATTTTCATGAGATTTGTTTTATAGTTCAGAAATCAGGAATAGTCTTCCCTGTCATGTTTACCAGAACAAGAGGTGAGCAGGTCCCTACTTCCAAGCATCTCAGTATAAACAAAAAGTAAGCAGGAAGATTATTACAAATGCTCAGGGATTTTCCTCTGCTCCTTTAATGTATTTACACCAGACAGGTGCTACAAGGGATGAAAGCAGAACACAGAGACTTCAGTCAAGACTATGAAAGCTTTAAGCTGCTCTAGTCTAACTTGCTATATCCATTCTGGAAGGCATCCAGCCAGCTACATGAGAGGAGGGAGGCACTAAGAGTCCTTCAAATTATGGACTTTTTATCACAGTGGAGGCAAACTAGAACGGAGAGGAGCCCTGAAGCACCTGCACTTAAATAACTGGTCACCAGATGTCACTGTCAAATGCGTCCAACACAAGAGGAAAAACCATCCCTGCCGGTAAACGTGGTCTGCCCCACTCAGCAACTCCAGCTACGACTGTTTGTTCTTCAGAGAGCTGGGAAACCTCAAAACCTGACTAGAAAAGGTAAAAAACTTGCAGAATCAGATATCCACTAAAAAGCTGGGACGTTGAATGTCCCGGGTGTTAAATGCAGATCTCAGACTAGCTGGAATTTTACCTTCCTCAATGCCAAGTATTAATGGGAACAAAATGGATGGTCAAAGGTGGCTTATCCACACCCTACTAAAATGTTTGTGCTTCACTCTACACCTATAAAATATCTGCTTGAACCTTTAACCAGGTTATACCGTTCTAAGAACCATAAAAGCTGCTACTGAAACTGGATCTTCATAAATTTTTAACTCTCTCCCAGCAGAAACATTCAGTAGCAGCTCCAGCACAATCATTTGGGTCATACGCCCTTTACGGGGATTATGGCTATTAAATTTGTCTCCTCTCTGAGAGACCGTTCTGGACAATCCTTGTGCAAAAGAGAATTTTTAATACCATCGTGGTCACAGTCCTTGTTACTGCTTCTTGTTCTGCATTAGTAACTGGAAATTTTAGTTTCTTGATTATGAATGTGATTCCCATGGTACTTCCTTTCTAGCAACAAATTTCTTGTGGGCCTGTTCCAACTGAAATAAGTAGTAATTTAGGGGGGGTTCACTTTAATAAACCAAACAGGAAGTTTCTTGTGGTTTTGTGTTTGGTGTTTTTCCCTCTAACAAAAGAAAGCTCAAATCTCAGTTCCTTATTTTGTATGAAACAGTCTTTGATGTTTTGCTGATATAAATACAGAACAGACAGAAATTCAGCCTTCCATAGCTCTGTTCCACACAGAAAATTTAACCACTGTCTGTGTAACACGGGGGCTGCTTTTCTGTCCCTTTATTGTTTCAGTCCTGGTGAATTTATAACATACTATGTCTTCCCCTATTTCTCTCCACATTTTCACTCTCCTTTTTGTAGAGGCTGCGAATTACTGTTTGTTCTTCTTTCTCACAAACCTGCTCATTTTCCCACCTACAGTGGAAGAGGCTCAGTTCTTGTGAAAATGTATTTGTTTCACCCTCCCATCTCAGGCATGTCATCTACTCCATGTGGCAGCTGCTGGCTTCTATACCTGTCTTTCCTCCTTGCTGAGTGCTTATCAAAGTGTTTGGTTTCCAGTAATTCTCTTTCATTGCTGCATGAGCAGTTTTAGCATCTGGACTCACTTGTGCTGATATTACTTTTACAGCAACAAGAATCAGGGGTAAATCCATAAACTTGCTGCAATCAAGAGTAAAATTCTCACTGGTATCAAGAAGATTAGGATTTTTAACAGACTTATGCTACTAGACAAGAAAGGAAATTGGGCTTCCATTTCTGGATTCATCTGTCTAAATTATTAAACAAAAAAACCTGCAATAATTTCAGTTTAGTTGTGATTTAGCAGCTCGTTCACAGTGGATTTGATGAATGAATGATTTTTTGTTTCCTGCTCAGTGGCTGTATTTTTGACAGGTCTCATGATGTTCCCAAAACCACACTGTTTATTTGTTCCCATGATTGGAGAGCATAATTCTCTAGATAAACTTGAATGTATTTTTTCATGATTTGTACTTTAAATACCTTCATATTGTTTTAAATTTTAATGTACAATTTAATTCCCTTTTCCTTGCTTTTTTCCTAAGTCACCTCAAAATACCACTAAAAGTCAGTAGCAGCAGCTGTACCAAGCAGAGCAGTGGGAAAGGTGGCATTATTTGCCTCAAAAACTGAATTAAATATATATTGTAGAACCATTTTTACCTTTAGTGAACTTAAATTCCCACTTCCCAGAAGTCTGCCTGTGTGAAGGCTTCAGGACTGATGCCAAAACTTGAAACAATAAGTGACGACTCACAGAGTATTTCTCAGTTCTTATCTTTGTATTACATACTCAAAAAATGTTTTAAAAATAGATTTCAGAAGACTTCACGAATCTGAAATGCAGACCTTTCTCCTGAGTATGTAGAAAGGCAAAGTAGAAAGGCACAATCTACAGAAGCAGATTGTGCCTTTGCAATTTCTATGCATTGAGGGGTACAGTCTCCCAGACACAAATAAAATCTGCAGGAAGTTTATTTGTCTCCCCTTCATAACTAGGGAGCTGAGATACAAGATTGCTGGAGTGCCTAATTTAAGCACCACGTCTGGCTGGCTTTGTTTTCGTGTCAGGACTATTTCTCACCACAGATTGTATACGAAGTCTGACTCTTGACAGCTGAGGAAAACTGATGGACGAAATCACTTGTTGCTCTTTTTAACGGTGTACCACAACACCCAGTGCACCTTGTCCTAAGCAGACAGAATTCCACTCTTCAGCACTGTACCTCCACAGGAGCCTAGGAACAGCCAGCTTTAAGACAAAGACCCCAATTTGTAATCAGCAACCTCTGCTAGACCTTCAGGGCCAGTGTAGCAACCTGTTCTTGGGTTTGGGTTACATCCCCATTCTACAGCAATAGGGGAAAAAAACCCCCAGGCTGACAGCTTTGGTTCCCAGGGTGAGCATGCCCTGCCTATGGTCATGGAGGAGGGGAGAGAAGAAAAACATGATTGTCCACAGAGAAAGATAGAGATTTTGAAACCAAGAGATCACAAGGTGACCACAGTCACAAAGCCACAGATCAGCACTTAGCCCTCTGGTACTAAATGAAACAGATTGCTTAAATGTAAGCATTCCAGGCTTAAGATATTGGGAAAGAAATCACTGAGCATTTAATGAATAATCCAAAGAAAGAAATGTATGTCTGGCTTGGATGATGCAATTGATCTAGTGACAGGAAATAATCAAAACATTTTTCATATATGTTATGAGCTGTCTTCCCCCAGTAGCATTGTGTTACTGGCTACTCAGAACTGGGCTCTTAAAGTTCCCAGTGCAGAGATCTCTGGAAAAACTGCCTGCTTGGATTCTAAGGGTTGCCAGGCCTGAAGGAGTTGAGCTGGTAAGATCTGCCATAGAACTACTGATCTTGGAAAACTTCACTTTCACTGCCTGTATTCCAGCAGATTTTGTTTTGATTCAGTGGAATTAAAATTCTTGCCATGTATTGCCTCAGCTGAAGAAGAGACAAACAACAATCCCTAAATATGTGTTACATATAGGAAAATAAATACTGTGAAATTACTCTGTAAAAGAATTATGTGTGTTGTGCATATAAAACTTAGAGAAACTGTTCGAATGCATACTCTTAATGCCTTGGTGAGCACGATCTTAAAGCACATTATTTCTATTTAAATCATCAGAGAAAACTTTCCCTTTGGAAATACGAGAGAGATAGATGGCTGTCTGAATCCTAGGAAATGTGACAGGGTAATGTGTATCTTTGTTATGTAAAATAGATATATATATATATAACCTACATGATCTAAAATAGGATTTTTTACATAGACAAAAAAGCACTGATTTTTTCTCAGTCATTGGTATATAAACAATCTTGGGAAAAGTTAGAAGCAGCTTTCAGTGTTTCTCTATGTGGCAGCTGGTCACAAGTAAAAGACCTTTTCTTGTTATGGAATGACTAGCAAAGGTAAACTCTTGGGAAATATTCCCAAAGGCAATTTAAAGAGATTTTGCTATTTGCAGAAGGCACTGTTACTGTTTAATTTATAAAGTTAATAAAGTGATTTCTAAATTATTTAATAAGGTAGGGAGTAATCACAAAGTTAGCACTTGTTTGTTTTGATAGTGCTATGAATCATACACCAGATTCTGGTCATGAAATAAACAACTATAACAAGTTCAGTTTAAATAAAAAATAGTTACAAAGAAAAAGGACTTCATTTAGAACTATAAAGTTTTTACTCTTTTACACATGCATTTTTACATCTCTTATTCTTTGTTACCATCATGCATCACTAATTAATAACATTATTCAATGCAAGCACTTTATCTCAGGTTTTTTTGAGTTGCCACAGTATTTCTGGGGCAGGGAGATCTGAGGACAGAATGAAACCACTTGTGGTTCCAATCTGAATATAAATATTGGAAAGAAGCAGACAGAAGAGGTGGGGAAAAAGAGGGAGAAAAAAGGATAACTTTAGTTCCATCCTTTCTCAGTCTAAAGATCAAGCCCTTCAAATGCCATTTAACACACTATAAAAAAGACTGAAGTTGCTACAAGTGGCTGAGTGTTTGTGGGTTCCGCCCTGCTCCGGTGCCAGGTGATAGGTACAAGTTCATACAATCTGTGTACACTTAGTGTGTCTGTGTGCACACAGTGAAGGATTAGGACTGACTTTGTAAATAAGTCTGCAATGTCTGAAATAGATGGAGAGCTTTGTATTTTTCATGTGACTCATGCTTATGCTGCTTTTCATAATGTACAGAGCTGTTATTGAAACTTACTTACAATCAAATCCTTTGTTCAAAGGTTTAGAAATATTTGGGAAATATTAAGGGAAATCCAAATAATTGTGTCAAATAGTCAGGAGACTTTCATTTAAAAAAAAATTCCTGTTGTTAAGGAGAGAACAATATCTCCTCTTTTTCAGCAATTTTAGTTTCCCAATCAAGCCTGCAAATGAAGGAGGAGAAGTTTTAATTTGTGTCTTGGATTCATATTTTTAATGGACAACAACTTTTATTGTCTAGCTCAATCTATTTCTTCTGGATGTGTAGAGTATCCACAAGAACTTCCCAGTAAATCCAGAGTGAATCTCTCAAATTCCTGTCCCAGTGTGACAAACTCCCATTACAATTACAGCCTTTAGCAAGTACAAGCAGAGCAAAGCAGAATAAAAGACTCAAAAACCAAACAAGAGTCGTCTCTAAGTGGTGTAGATTTTTCCTTCCAGAAACTATTCTGGCAGCTGAGTCTCCTCACCTGGCCACATTGTAGTAAAGTAACAAGCACGGAAAATCAACCCTGCAGAGTCAAATCTTTGGTTCCCACTGATTTCACCCAGGTTGTGCACAGAGGGGCAGCATCCACTGCTGTCTCTTAACCAGTGGTCCTATGAAGTCAAAGTTCATTCAAGACTTACCTCCTGGAGCTCATTTTTACTTGAGATGATTGTTGGTCTGGCAGGCCCATATGATGAAAAAGAAGGAGGAAAAGAACATTGGCTCCTCAGGCACACTTGGCAGGGTTCTGCAGCGAGCATCACAGCCTTCAGCTCTTCTGTGGCCAGCTTAAGGCTCTGGGAATGAAGACTCTTCTTCCCACTTACCTACCTGCACACATGTCTGTCCCTGAGCTCCACAAAACCCAGTCCCACCCCAGGGCACTCTCTCTCCCGCCCTCCCAGCAGTGACCACCAGAAGCACCATCCTGTTCCTGCCACAGCCTCACTCCGAGACTCGGGGTTGCACTTGGCAGCCCCCCACCTTTATCAGCAACAACAGACTCCAGTGCCTGTCTCTGTGGCAGGCTTGGGGGGCTGATTCAGCCGTGTGGGCTGCTCCCTCCTGCCGTCAGCTGCTCCCTGTCTGCTCCAGGGAAGCAGTGGTGAGCCAGATGAAAGCATGGCACAGGTCACAAGCGGAGCCACGCTCACCTAGAAGCATTCCGAGGGCCTTAGCTCTGAACCTCGGGGCAAAACTTCTCAAGGAGCTTATATCCCACAGCCCAACAGCTGGCTTTGCCACCAGTACACACTGGGGCCAATCTCATCTTGTTCTTTCCTTCCCTGTCCCACTGGCCCACACCAGGGGATGTTAATAGTTTGAACACATAAAAGTCCAGGTCACATAGTCTTTCTTCCCAATGTGTTTTTTCTTGCTTCAGTCAATCCATTTGTCAGTCACTACAGCAAACTGCATGTACCAACTCCTCCTGCAGCAAAGGCTTCTACATACCCCTGACAAAGCTGCTACTATGATTGCTGTTAATGTGTTAGTGCTAAAAATACATAATTTTATGCCAATGTTTGTTGTTATAAAACAACTGCAATATGAAGCTGCCATTCAAACTAGGAATATGGGAAGGGTTGGAAGGTACCTCCTGAGTCATGCAGATTTTGCTTTTCCTGACGGAGACCAGATATCACTTAATTCCTTTGATTTTTGTTTCCACACATCACATACATGCACATGCACACATATTCTTACCTCGCTCCTCTTACTATTAAAAATTTTCCTTTAAAGGTATTACACATAGCTGACTTATAGTAAGAGATTTCAGAGGTAAGGGTGACATACATGAGAGCTAAGCATAGACCATGGTGGGTCAGAAGGATCTAACTATGAATATAGCAAAGGAAATTAGATTATTTCAGAGTCCAGGCATCTTTAGAGAAGATAGCAAGACAAGCTCTCCTTTAAATAAGTCCACTCATGACAAGAACAGCTCCCACAATACTGACCAATCCGCGCTTCCCAGACACAAACACTTCTATAACAAGTGGCAATGAAGGGAGGGGCAGGGGGGAATATAAATACATATTTAATGGAAACCTTAAAAAATTGCAGTAAACATACACAAAATTAAATTATTAAAATGTGAAAGTTAACTCATATCCCACATTAATTTGTCAAACAGAGTGCTAGCCCTGAGAAGGGGAGAAGTAGGAAGATATCATGTATCCTACTGGGGACTTATTTGGCTGGGTAAATTACAAGATATTATTCAGAGACTACAGCAGTCAGGAGCAACCTGGAACTACAGGCTATGGAGGCAGATATTACTTACCCTGACTTACGCTGAAGATATGTAGCAATGATAAGGACACTGCTTTCGACCAACCTGAGCCACGGACGTCATTTGTACTACGATGTGTGCACTAATTTTAGTCACATGGACATTCCCCGAGGACTTCTGACAGGTGATTTATCAGCAGTGAATGTCATGAAGGCAGACACTCCTCTCCAAATCAATCCTTATTCAGCCTTAATAAGGTAACTGATAAATGCATTTTGTAGTCTTGCTTTCTAGTAATTGGTTCTCAAAGCTTGCATTTTCCAGACTGCTCCTTTAATACTCTGCAATGCCATAGACTGTCTTTGAAGAGTGAATAATAATGAAGAGCTTTAAAGAGACTTGTAAAAGTTATGAAGTCATAAAACTCTATTTGATTCCTCCTTCAGTCTGTTTTCTGGAAATGTGCTGAATATAAATAGTGAAGTGATCTTACGGGCTTTGAATGAAAGATTCCTTCTCCTCTCAGGCCACAGTTCCTCCTGCACTATCCTCATTGATATTTCATTGCATTCAGGATAATGGGATGTATATAGAATATTTTTCCAAGTCCCTTATCAACAGTGTTTTGGGACATTTGGCTAAAAAAGAAAAGTATGCCTAGTCTCTAGGGTTTTCTTTTCAAACGCATGGTGTAAATCAGTTCTGTGTAGAGCTAGAGTCATTGTGATACAGAAGGTACATCAAAACACACTTCTTCAAATAAGAGTTGTTCTTGTTTTCCTTTCCTTCCTTGTTCCTGGCAACTGTGTATAGGAGCTTCCCACAAACTGAGTTCATTTCTCCTCATCTTTTCCTAAGGTGTGGCTACATTGTGAAAATTGATACCTCTGAAAAGAAAAATAGTTTTCTTTATCATGTTGCTCAGTTTCAACTTCCACCAGCCCATTAACTCAAAATAAACTCCAAAGCATTCTACTGTCTGATCAGTGTCTGCACAGTGACATTTACCAGGAGAGGCAGACAAGAAATAGTCAGCGACTGGAGATTTTTAGACCAGAATAGTGACACTGTAATCTTGCTCTTTCCCTCCCTATGCCCATTGCCCCCCTTGCCAATCTCTGCGCCCTTTTCTAGACACAGCTGAAATGACCATTAGAAGTGTCCCTTGACATGTGATCAAATACAAAATACAGGTATTAGAATTGACTTGAAATTTAAAAACAAGAATAAGGAAAGAAAAAGAAAAGCAATTTAAGTATTCTCTGGTTCCAAGACATATAACAGAAAAGACATCACTATTACTTAGCTCATTTCTGAAGTCAACAGATGGTCGTGCTACATTTAGAGCACTTGGAAGTTGTTTTCTCTGTTGTTTGTTACAGGCAAAAACCTTGGTAGTAGATTCAAAAGACTGTATCCAGAAGGCTTTATGCCAATCCTACTTAAACCAGCTTTTCTGATAGAGCTGAAAGTAACTGTTACAGCTGTGAGTAGGTATAAAGTCACAGGACATTTGTAAGTACATATGAGCCAAATTAGAAACAACAAAAGTCTGATGTTATCTCCCCTGTTTATTTCATGCACCCAGTCAGTGGCAGCAGCTCACAGATGCCAAGGCTAGAGATGCTTTAGTAAATAGAACAATTAGCAGCATTGTGTGAGCCACCAGCACAGCAAAATAAACTCCTTGGAGATATGTGTTTATACCTCTTCCTCAAAAAAATAAATTGAAAAGCACAAAATAACTTCTTATCTGCAAGACTGGATTAGCAACTGCCAGCTCTGTACCAGACAGGTGAAACAAGAGTTTTTAAATGGGATCTTACAGGGATACCATGCACAAGTAATTAATACCATGCCTTTGTGTGTACCATCTTTGCGTATTTTTTCAAGGGAAAAAAACCCCACACTTTTTTCTTGTCATGGTTTTACACTGCCATCAAACACTGACACAAATGATCAATGTTTAACATTTCTCCCTACCCTGGTTGCATTCAGTATATACAGTAATTAATGATCCATTCACAATAACTCCTTGCAATTATCATACCAAAGACTGGGGACAGATAGGCATACAAGGTACTGAAATTCAATAACCACAAATTATTTCACCCATGCATTCTCCAGTTGCTTCCCCTGTTTATGGATAATGGCACTATTTGCAGACAACGGCAGCAAAACTTTTCTTCAGGGATTTATTTACAACATTTAGTTCTTGGATTATGGTTTGTATTTTCTAGTGTGATACGTGCTCCAGAGAAACACTTAAGTGAAACAATCAAGAGAGGAGTTTGTTCTCCTGTCCCATAATTCCTGCATCCTAAACATTCAACAGAAGGGGAGCATTAACCTCACACTGTACTGTGGGCTGCATTCACCCTTCCCCAGCCTCCACCACCGCCAGCAGAGGACAGAGCGGTTGCAGTTTTGGTTGCTCAAATGTAAATAATTCAGGAACTCACCTGGGCCATGCCCACAGACTGGTGAGGAGGAGGATACAGCTTCTGTGTTTTAGTAGTGTTTGTATTCTCAAATTAAGACCTAAAGCTATTGTTAAAGTCCACCAAGAGAAATAGCTGGTGGGTGAAAAATTGGTCATTGGCATGCCTCTCCTGTGAAAACTTTGGGTAAAGCTGAGACAGTGGTCTACTTCATCATAATTTTTCCTGAATTAATTGATTAAAATAACAGATTACTGTACTCTTAGTGATGCCCTATGCTGCTTATGTAGATTATCTATGATCCATTATCATGTCTACTAAATTACAAGTCCCTACTGGCTAGACTAAATAATAAGGTCCTTGTAATAGCAGCTGAAAGGAATAAAAACCAGCAGCCAAAATCAGAGCTTTTACCTCCTTTTGTCCCTATTTTTCACCTGTCCCTTTAATGTTCAGCAGCCAGAAAATGAATGACAGTGTTTGAATTGTTTGCCTGCCAGATTATCTCAGTGACTGCTCTTAGCAGAATATCCACACAAGTCATTGAGAGAGCAGGTGAATCAGACTCTGCAGGGTCCCTGCACAGCTGACTCTCACTGTATTAGCTGCTCCCTGTCATTAGAAAAACTCTGAAAAAAGATAATCAACATAAATGGATGTTAAATATTGAACTAAATCAAAGATAATAGATGTGAACTTCGATTGTCTAACAAATCTGACCTAAAAGGAACAGGAATTCTGCAAATGGCAAGCCTGAAAACACCCATCCTGCTTCCACCTGCTCATCCTTTAAGGTACATTTTGTTTAGTTCCTGTGAAATAGAGGCATGACTCACTAACAGGACATATGGAGTGCTAAAGTATAGAAACTAAGATTGCAAAGCTACACTGTGTCTTCACAAATCTTAACAATGGTTTTGAAATGCTCATTGTTGTGGTGCAGTCCCGTCTTTCTTTCTTGCACACATTTTCTCATTAAATTGGGAAAGTGGTTGTTGGGAAAGTGGTGATTGGGTAAGTGGACCCCTCCCCCCTGTATTTTACCTGTGCAATGCCTTGCACAATTAAATATTTATCTCCAAATGGAGATTCCAGGCTTTATTACTGCCTGAATAATACATGTAACTTGAGTTATAACCTCCCAAAGACCTATTTACAAGTCAGTTTTTTCTGTCTGTTCAGCATTGTTTCCTGACTACAGCCACTGATAGTATTTTAAATAAACTCTTTGCTCCATGCATGTTACCTGTTCTTTCCCCCTTTAGCCAAATTACACCACTTGGTTATATCAAACTCCTTATTTAAAAAGGAAAACTTCTCTTCCTCCACTCAAGAAAAGTTGCTATTAGCAACTTAACCTAATGAGCAAGTTACCCCAATGGATGAGACATTGATTTAGATAAAGAGAGAAAGAATTTGCTCTGACCACAGGGATTGCTTGGTAGGGAAAACCAGCAGGTGAAAAAATTGCAGATTCTCAAGACAAGTACCTACAAAGACAATATATTCCATATTCCTGAGATACGTGCTCTACCTTTTATAAACCACTTTAGGACATCAGAACTCTTCCATGCTAATGTTTGTAGAGAGAGGAAAGAACTGAGACAACATGATTTGCTTGCCTATGCACTCATAAGTTTTCCATGACTCTACACAACCGATGAGAAGGACATTTCTCAGGATTTTTGAAGTGCTACTGACAGTTTCTAAGGATATCTGAAGCACTACTTTACTAAGACCTTAGCCCAGACACTCAGTCAGTTCTGGAAGCCTGTCTCTCATGCTAAAGATGCCTCACATCAGCTGCCCTTTGAAAGGCATTCACAAAAATAACTGAACTTAGTAAACAGATGTAATAGAGTAAATCAAGAGTATTTGTGTTCAGTCACCTTGGATTTTTAGGGATTTTTAGGTAAATCCCTCTTTGTGTATTTAAGAGGATGTGGCTTTGGGAACATTAGTAGGCAGTGGTGCTTCAGGGAAGAGTGTACTATGCAAAAAGGAAAAAAGTTCCTTGTGCACTTATCCTGCACTTTCCAAGAGGGACTCTGCCTTCCAAAGGAAAGCCTGACTAACACTTAAATGAAAAGCTGCCATGGCTTTCCTGGTTGTATGGGCTTCACACATCGTGCATCTCAGACTCTCAAAATGTCCGATGGGCCAGAAAAACGGAAAAACTGAAAAAGAAATGACACTTCACTTAAGCCTGTTGATCAGGCTAAAAGCCTCCAAATGCTAAGAACTAAAGATAAGGCACACTTCCCAGCAATGGAAAATTGAATGAGTTGTAACAATTGCAATTGCCATTTCAGAGCCTTCTGAGTGGTGAGTGGTTTCATTACAGATAATGTTGACAGCATGACAGCTCTCTGTGAGAGTAGAAATACCTGTATACACCTCACACGTTGTGCTTCCTGCTTCTGGCACCGAGAAGAAGGCACCAATATCATGCAGCAACTTGCTATAAGGGACTTCCTAAATTAAAAAATTCAGTCCCTGCTATCAGCCAACTGTGTCACACAATCCCCTCCACAAGCTGGTTAAAGAACATCTCCAAAACTACCTGGGGAGAGAGGGGTTTTTATTTTTACCATTACTTTTCCTAGAAGGACAATGTAGAACCTCAAACATCTGACATTTAGAAATTATTTCCTGCCTAAATTTAATTGTGTCCCAGTTTGTGCTTATGCCAGATTTTTCTTTTAGTTAAAGGATTGTTTTCTTCCTCTGGTGGTTTTCAGCAAATACATCTGTATGCACCAACTGCACTTCCTTTAATCCTTCCCTTTGATAAGTTAAACAAACCAAGTTATCTTATTCCTGTTTTCTTATGATAAAAAAGACTTCCTTCTAGACTGTTTGCCTTTTTTGTGGCTTACATTCCAGCATTAATTAGTCCTTCTCAAAAAGGAGCACCTGCACATAGTGAGAACAGTATATGTTACTGTGTCTAGATCCTCCGGGATGGATCATCTCTCCTCACTCAACTCAGCAAAGATTGGGTTTTTTCAGGGCTGCATCATACAGTGAGGCCTGTTTTATCTGAGTCTTCTCTACTACTGAATTTTGAACAGGAAATCTTTCAGCTGACAGCATACATTTTTCTGTTTATCTGCCTAAATCAAGACTTTGCATTTTATATTACTAAATTGAAATGCAATTTTACAAGTGAGGTAGTTTAGCTCTTCCTCACACATTTGCAAGTCCTTTTGGGAAATTCAGTCTTCTCCATCTTTGGGGCACCATTTTATCCCATAGTTCTTAGCAAAAATATAAAATAAAACTGGTTACTATCTCAGCTGAGCTGTTTCACTATTATTCCTTCTCCAGTATTACATTTCTCCTTTCAGCACCACCTCCTATTAATACTAAATGTGGTGCTTTAAGTCATTGATCAAATCTCTTTATAATTCTTCCACTAACATTTTTTAATTATCTGACCCATAATTTTATGTAAATATAACATGTTTTATCTCAAGTCTCTTCCTAGTCTCTAACTATGACATTCATATATCTTTCTTACTATAAGATGCCATTGCTTTTTGCAGGATAACCAGACCATAAATAGGGTAGTTTCCTGCACAATAGCATTTCTTAAGAAGTTCTTCAGGTAAATCATACAGTAAGAGAGTCAAGAGTTTCTGATACCTTGTATATAGACATACGGGTATTTCCACACAGTAGACAGAGCCTAAAATGTTATGATAATGAGGGCCCTCTTTTTCTTCCCCAGTCCTTTCCTTCCAAATTCCTTCCTGTGGTGGGTTGACAACATCCAGCAGCTGCACCACAGAGCCGCTGTCTCGTTGTCCCAGCAGTAGGACAGGGGAGAGATTAGGGAGGACAGAAGTGAGAAAACTCACAGATCCAGATAAAGTCACCTTAATAAGTGAAAGACAGTGGGAGAAAAAACCCAAAACAAGCGTTGCAAAGACCCTCACTCATCACTTCCCTCAAGTACATGGACACTCAGCAGTCTCAGAGCAACAGCCCCCTCCCCAAGAGCCCCTTGTTTGCGAGCATTGCTGTGCATGACACTATCTGGCACGGAATATCCCTCTGGTCGTTTTGGGTCAGCTGTCCTGGTTGTGTCCCTTCTCAATTTCTTGCACACCCCCAGCCTGCACTGAGGAAGCAGAGCAGGAAAAAGGGAAAGCCTTGTCCCTGTGCAAGGACTGCTCAGCAGCAGCCAGACTCTGGTGTGTTACCAGCACTGCTCCAGATCCAAAACACAACACTCTCTGAGCTGCTAGGAAAAAAATTAACTCTGTCCCAGGTAGATCCAGCATACATCCAAAGCCAAAGCTGTCAAACTGCAGAGGAGCCACGTGCAATTTCAAGTATCTTGCTTTTTAGAGAAGTTGCCATACTAATTTATATTTTGTGGATGTTCTCAGGAACAGCACATTAGTGCTGCCAGAGTGCAAAGGAAAAACATGAAAGCCGTCAGGGTTTAATTAACTGAAGGACTTTTATAAATCAAAAGTGCATTTTGGAAAATTCACAATGGTCAGAATTAGCCTCAGAAACATAAAAAGGGAAAAAAATTGGGGCTGTCAAGCAAAATTAATCTTCTGTATTTGAAAGACATGTTGTTTGCTTTAAAAAAACATGAGAGACAATGACCTGCAGGGACACTGTACAACATAAATGCAGTGCCTAATGGAACCATTAACATCCATGGATCCAGCAGCACTTCCTAGATTGATCATGGCTTGGGGGAATCTTTCTCAAGACAAAGAATACCTTTATTGCCAGCAAGGCTACTCATTTAAAAGGCCCCAATGGCAGTACGATTTTAGAGCACTTCTAGGAGCTCAGGGTGCTGTTTCAGATCTCAGTTCACGTCAAAGAGCTGGGGAGTAGGGAAAGAAAGTAGGGACACAAAATAATAAACTGCAGGCAAGGGTTTGATCCAAACTGTAAGACTGAAGGTATAACTTGCATCAGTGCTTTCTGATACGTATATAACTGATTCATTAGCAAAACCCTCGAATTAGATTAATTTTTAAAATAAAACTACCATAGTAAGCAATATTCCATCACTTTATACACAGAGGCAGAGGGCTTGATGCTGTCATCTCTGACAAGGTATCTTTTAATTTATTACAGTTTGAGAGAATGACGCAATCTTCCTGCAACCAAGTACCTGTCCTGTTACAGACTCTGTTACGGAGAGGTCCAAGAGAAAGGCAGGAAACTGGAGCGCTGGTGCACAAATGTAAATTATTTGCCTAGGTGTAAAGAATTTGTTTCTTGTTCTCTCCTAGTCTAATTTCACACATTTCTTTTTGTCTCACTATTGCTCCAAAGGCATAAATATATATGAATAAATGTGGATGTGTTCAAGTGCATAATGATTTTTACTAAGAGGCACTTCTGACCGGGATAAACTCTTGCTGTAGAATTTGACTGCACGAAATTCAGGCATATTCTTAGTGACACATTTAGAATATGGAGTTTAAAAAGCCATAGAAACCATTCACAGAATTCAGATTTCTAAACAAGAATTGTGAAAATTTCACTGACAATTCAGAACTGCTCTCATTTTACCTGAGCTTTAAACTCGTTTGTACTTCTTGATTTTTCCTCTGGTTTTATATTTATAAAAACACTTCATAGCATATCTATAACATTTTATGCTACTTACTCAACTAGCATACACAGTCATTCATTAGTAACTGATACTTTGAGGTTTACAGAGGTCTGAACTGCATGTGCATCCATAATACAAGAAAATGCTATTACAGTGTATTTGTTGAGATAATGAGGCAGGAAAAACAAACAAAAAAGACAGCCCTGCTGTTGCTGATTTTACTTTTAAAACAGTCCATTAAATGTCTTTTGGCAAATTACTTACTTAAATCAGTGGGCAGCTCAGGGAATCGTTTCTGCGACTCCTAATAAAATTCTAAATTTCTTTGTTTGATTTCTTTTATTGCCATTGGTTGCATCAGACATCTGAGAACAAGTTAAAGAAAACCCAACAACAAAAAGGAAGTTTTTTGACACTGAGGTCAGAGAGTAGAAGGCTACACTGAGAGATCAAACCTACCACAATAAAGAACGTGTATCCTGCAAGGAAAGGAGGGCCCATTCTTTTTCCCAGGGCAATATAATTTTCCTATGTGATTATATTCAAAGAGCTCAAATTATTCATGCAAACACTTCCATTAGGGTCAGCTGGAGTGCAGCGAGCAGGATGCAAAAGAGCGTTCCCTCGGAATCAGCAGGGACCAGGAACTCTGTTGTGCTAGATACAGTTCATACACACTGAAAGGTCGTTTGGGCTTTTGTTGTCTAAATTTAAAAAGTAAGAGGAAGAGAGAAACAGAGGCACAGTGCAATTAGCACCTTGATGCACCTTAAAGTAAATAAATGTTAGTTTCTAATTGCGTAAGTGTTTAAATTTTTGTTAGACCATAGCCAAACTGACTTGACAAAGGTCATATACATAATATCTGTGGAAGAGTTAAGCACTGAGTTCCATTATTCCAGAATCAGAGGTACATCAGTTCCCAGCCCCAGGCAATTAATCCAGGCAATACCATGCTACCCATGTTTACTTCTGTAACAGCAGCTTTACTGTATCTTTGTAAAGGGATACAAAAGGTTAAGAATAATAAAAAGGGTCTAACAATATATTAGAAGATTTTTTAATTGTTATTTAAATGATGGAAAAAATCTAGAAAGAATAAAAGCAACCAGATCAGATTTCCTGATAGCACCTGTTTATATTATTCATGTACCAAAAGCATTTATAATGTATAAAATATCCATTTCAAAATAAATACTGTAAAACTGCCTCCTTTACTATAATTTTAAATGTAGTCCCCTGTAAGGAATATGATAATATTCTCTATGACAGAAGAGAGGTAAATTTTTTTTCTTAGTCAAGCCAAGTGTCTGCTAGAACAAGTTACAATCAAATGCTCCTCTTAAGCAGTATTTTCAGTACTCAGCCTTTCCAGAACTGGTGGTGCTGTGCTTGTGAAGTCTCTGGAGCCATGGTTGGACAACATGACAGGATGTAGCATGAACTGTTTGACTGAATCAACCACAATGCCAAAGTAAGGAACAGATTGTCACATCAAACAGGAGGTATCTGATGGAAACTTCTTGTGACAAATTAGAACCTTTCTGGTCTTTGAAAAGTGGGCACCAAAGCAGTGCCCTACATAAAATTTAGTATCCATCAGTCCTTGTATTTACAATGTTTTTCAGGCAGTTATTTTTCTTGTTTCTTCATTCCATCTAACTCATGTAGTTAGCACCAACTACCAGTCCTTAAGGAATGTGGTACCTGATGCACATTTGATGCTGGATTTATTTTGTTCTGTTTATTTAAAAAAATGGATCATTTCAAAAGTAAAATCAGCTACAACAGCGATGTCTTTTGTTTTGCTTAGCATTTAGAGCCCTCACAAAACTCTATTCTAAGAGCTGACAGGACTTTAGAGAAGAAACTCAAGGAGCTCAGCTCTTCAAATAAATAAGTCATCTATGCATACACTTATGCAATTACATTCCAGTTACAAAGATGCTTAAGAGTTCTCATACAGAGAAAACCAGCCATGCCCAATAGACATCATCTACATGATCAACTTCCATGCATATTCTTATGCATCTGCCTCAGGAAATGGATTACTGAGGGCTTTCCAATCAATTTTTCTGGACTCTAAATATTTCTCTATGAAGTGCTGAGAAATTCTTACCATTTGCACAGCTGCAACTAGTCTGTGAATGACTCTAACCCCAAACAGTCTGCCAGTTTAAGTTTTGTGTCCCTAAAAAAGCTGCCTTATCTTTATTTCATAGAGCAGCACTTTCTCACATAACTAAGTAAATAAAGCTAAATATTTGAACTCTGTTTATCTTCTGATACATAATATCTGAACTGAGTTGTTACGGTAAATTGTTTTACCTAGATTGCTGCCATTTATTGCCTCATTCCCACAACAGTGGTTCACTGCACACTGACAACTGAAAACTGTTCTTTTAGAAATCTCTTTCCACATACCTTAGTCTTCACTCACCAATAACTTAAATTTTTATCTTTCCAGTATAGACACTGACAGGTCACATATATCAGAACATAGAGAGTTGTCATGGCGGATCAGACTACTGGCCCATCAAAGCCTGGTAGTCTGTCTTTACTGTGTCTCAGAGGAAGGTGCAAATCCTCACAACGCAATAAGCATTATGCAACGGTACCCATAAGGGCAACATTTCTTTTTCACTTTTCCAATCAGCCTGTACCTAGAATTGAAAGATGTTATAATCCGTTCAATAGTTTCCTGTGCTGTGCATGACAGACTCCCTTCCCTTATGATTGATATTCAGCAGGACTCTGTCGCAGCTAATAGGCTCAAAACCTAATTTGGCCAAAGAAGAACATGACTAAAAAGCAAGGTTAGCAATAAAACTGTGTTTGGAAAATGAAGACTGAAACAGTGAGAAAAAGATGGAATCTGTGGCATTAACTTTGTTGAAGTGCTATGTGCAAGCTGTTCAATGAATTCAAATTCACACACAACTAAAGAAGAAGAAGACAAAGCAAATTTTAAGATGATACGTTAAAGGGCCATTTGGAACAGTCATGGAGTTCATGGCCTGGATTTATCAGCTCTCCTACAGTAAATTCTGAATAATAGTCTTTAATGGTAACAATCACTCATGAGAAGATACTGCTTTTATTCATATGTCCTGGTGGTATTTTGCACGTCAGCTCCTCTGAAAAGCACTGTCCAAAACTGCATTAGTGATGTTTTATGGAAATTAATCAAAGCCTATAATCCCATTATCCTGTGATTCTAGCATTTCTGGACCTACTGCTCAACAATCTGCTGAGCTCAGAATAACTCAGTTTATGTTATTTCCAGTCTACTTTGTAATTATTTTCCGTAATTGACAGCGGATTATGCAGAATATCCCACAGAGATCATCAAACCATCTGAGCTATCTCTAGTTCTGAAAAAATCATTGAGATGTCAGAGGACTGTGAGTTCATATTTCCTTGCTTCTAATGGGTAGTCATATTTTTATTCTTTCAAGCCCTTATTTTTATCCAAAATTTGACATCTTCTCCCTTGAAAGTGGTCAGCTGCTAATCCTTGCTGGCATTTGAACTCAATTAGGGGGAAGAAGGAGCAGCAGAAGCAGAAAAACTAGAAAGAATATCCAGAAAACAGTTAGAGAAAAGTAATTTGTATGGGAATTTGTAACAGATAAAAAACCAAGTATGTTTTCAGAGACAAATTAGCAACCTATTGAAGGTTACCAGCTCTGTGTCTTATGCTGAAATGTGTTATTACCCAAAACATTTGAAAGATCAAAAATGAGTGGAATTATTCTGAGTTATGTAAATGGAAACAACTGGAAGTGATGACTTTACACTGAAAACAAAGGAATCAATGACATAAGAGGAAAAAGAGAACTGGTAGTTTCCAGAATAACAGTTAAATAAGATACATCAAGCTAATCAAAGTGTAAGTATTATGAAGTGCTTAAAAACTGATAAAATGAAACATTAGTGAATATACTGTGTGAGAGAGGGAGATCCTGCATTTGCAGCAGGACAGATATGCCTTGACTGGTCTTCTTAAGTGCTGTAAGTCTATACTTGTAAGTACAGTGCATTGGGTTTCTGCAGTACATACACATTTAGAAAAAAAAAATATGCTTTCTAAAATGGAAATGCCACATTTACAAGGGTCAATATTGTTTGTTCAGAATTTGCCATTAAATTATTCTCTATTTTCGCAGAAAATTTAGCAGGTTTTGTACAGAACTTTTCACCAGAGTGAGTTGTGCTGAGGAATTTCAGTGATATGAAAATCTAGGGATGTTGATATAAAATAGACGACTACAAGCTGTGTGTACGTTCTCAGAAGGGACTTTACTATTTTTGGGTAACTTTACAATGAATGAACAATTCAGACCTCTTCAGAAAATTGTCAAAAACCCACTGATGCATCACAGAGCATCTGAGCCTGTGGGGTAAAACTGTGGTCACTTGACATGTTCTTCCTGAAGGAAGAGCCAGTTTGAATTTTGCTTCATCTCTGCCACAATCATTTGCATTTACACCTGTCTGAGCTCATAGGATGGGCCTGGCAATTGCTACACTGTTGGTACCCCCCCTCCTTTACCACCCCAGCTTCAGCAGGCACGGGCAGGATTAGATTTACTAAAGTTAACATTTCATCTACCTGATCTGACAGACTGATGTAACTCAAACTGCAGTATTTTTAGGCAATGACTAATGGTAAATTAACCAGCATATGAGAAATACCTGCTTTCCTGCTAACAACCCATAGCTCATTGATCTACCTCCCTGTAACATACATAAAAAGATGGCATTTCTTTCAACACTGGCTCTTTGTCACTTGTCAATAACCCCAGCTCCTAATGACTTTAAAAAAAAAAAGTTTCAAACACTAATTTGCATGTTATTTAGCCAGATTTTCTTAAACTGCAGGCATATCCTAAATCCCTTGCTACTCTCCTAAAGTACATAGGTAACCTAAAAAAGTATAATGTGATGACATGCAATATGTTAATGGTAATCCACTGCCAGCCTTAGATAGACACATTTTCCAGCTTATTGAGATCTAAATTATTCCCTTTAAGGCCTCTACCATGTGCAAATGTGAGGCTGCTGAGGGTCACTGGGTTATAACCTGAAACTTTCAGTTTCACACCTCTCCAGCCTGGGCTGAAGGAGCTGCATTGAAAGCTTTTGTGCAATTATCCTTCTCTAACAACCAATAACAAAGGAGACTTGAAAGTTTGATGCTGAAACAGTATCTCAGCTATAAGACTGGTCAATATTCAGCTCCACACATTTGGATGAAGACACACAACATTTTACCACATCGCATACTTGTTAGGCAACATGCCTAAGGAGATACAATTACCTATGAGAAATATATTCTAGAATGTGTAAGGAGAGCAGGGAGCAAAGTCATTTGAAGCGAGGGACCTAATTAGGAATACATTAAAATTCCAGGCTCTCAGTTGTACAAGGAAGCTCAGAGCTTGACTGCATCTGCTTAACACTGGGATATACCTCCAGGAGTAACCAAATATCTCTAAACGATTCCTACCCACAGGGACTGGTATGGGTCAAAGACTGGAGGGATGTGAGAAATGGATTTGGAGACTGTTCTCTTGAAAATTCTTGAGATTGGGTTTTGTTCGGTTTTGGGGGGGTTTTCTACAACAGTGGCAAGGAGACAAAAAAAAAAAAAATATACAGGATTATTTCAGTGTTTGGACAATCCCCAGAACACCTGAATTCCAGAAGAAAAAGATCTGCCCAATTTCTAGCAGAATTTTCATGTAGAAATAACATTAAAATGGACAAACTGCTGTAAATTCATTGCATTATGTTCCACATTTGATTCCAGTTCCTTTCTGACTGCAGTTCAAGTTGGATTTTGTCACATTTACAAGACCTTGAATAGTCTGGGATCTTGGCATGTTGGAAAGTGATTTCCTTAAGCCTCACTGTAGAAAGAATCCTTTGTAAAAATGTCTTCACCCTCATTCAGTAAAAGTACATTAAAATAACAAGCGATTTGGGAGGAGAAGGTGGTGGAAGCACAGAGAAGATGTGATAATTCTTCTAGTAAGTAATGAAGATATTTACTTTGAAAAATTCTTTTAAGAGTCAAATTAGGAATTACATTGTATTTTTACAATTCTAAATATGTTAAGTGAATATTGACTTTGGGCTAATTTTTACTTAGTCAAGCACCAAACTCAAAAAACCATAAAATTAAAGGTGCTTTTCCACTTTTTGCAATTGGAATCCTAATCCAGAAGCGTTCAGTAACAACATGAAAAGACAGAGGTCACTGAAATTCCAGAGGGATTAGAATTCCTCTGTGATTTCTGCAGTGCTTGAAAGTTTGCACACACAGTCTTTGTTGCACAAACTTGGTGGGACCACAGTTGCAAAATACAAGCAGTTCCAGACAAACTGCAAGCACCTAAAAGATTCTCACCAAATCAGATTAAAATTATCCAGATGATACTTTGGATCCCTTCCAAGGAGACATCATTTAGAGTAACCCAAAAAATTCATTTATTACTTAGCAATTATAATTCCACCAAAACTTTTGTTTACCATCAAACAATGCAAACACATGCTCGGTATTGTTCAGATCTTAGACAGGCCTATTTTTAGTCTTTATAAATAACACCAAACAACAATATAAATACACATGAGCCTGTAATTCACTGACCACAGGACTCTCAACCTTTTCAATTTTTAAATTAGATGAAAGGAGACCTTCTAGTTCTGCATAACCACCTGGAAGCCCACAAATAAGCTCTTCTATGTGGTAATTCTCTGGTCATGAACCCTGTTTTTATTGCCCATCTTGTAAATAACAGACAAATAGTTTCATGGTGTTGGAAAATATGTGAATCAGTACCCTATGTAAGATTTCCTCCATTTGAGGGTCTGAGGAGAAAAGAGTGTTCAAAACTGATGATGTAAATCTCACCATTTGAGTTTGTTTCTAATAACAGTGGCTTCAGCTATTGCCCGTTGAAGCAAGAGAGTCTTGTCACAGTTCATAAATTGCTGGAAATGGTTTCCTTTTTTGTGAAGTTTTATAATTATCCCCTTTTAGCTTTATAAAGCAGACTCAGTTTAATGTCTTTTATAAATCAAATGCCTCCCACTTTCAAATATTAATTGCCAGTATAGGAACAACAGTTCTCTATTAAGTAGACAGAAAATAAACTACATCTGTTGTTAACACTGTTGTTTAACAGTTTCCATAAGTGAAATGTCACCTGGCCCCTTGAGAGAGAAGAGATGCCAACTGCAGTGATTGCCAACATGACCTGTTTTCCTCACCCTTGGGTGATAATGCAGTTAGCATTAATGAAGAGTAAAGATAAGGTACATCTCTGAGCCTGTACATCCTTTTGAGCTTCAAATTCACAAGTTTTAGAGAAAAAAAAAGAAAAAGAACAATCAAGGGTCACTTAAGAACAACTACAGGTATGTACAACAGTGATATCCAGATTGCGAAGTCTGTCAGAAGTTCTGGAGATTTGTAGGAGATAGTCTGTTCCTAGATTTGTTGTTGCTCAAAGCATAGGCCTGATGCTGAAATCGCAGTTGATATCATAGTTCAAACTGCAAAACCAGATTCAAAAATAAGGATTATTTGGCTCCTAGTATTTTCTTTGGGTATCAAGTAACAATAGAAAAAAAGATACATTGAGGATGAAAAAGAACTTCATAATTTCAGTTTGGCATTGACCTGGAGCCCTCTGTTACACTTGTGAGAAGGTAGCAGAGATCCAACCAGATACTTTGTATTCCAAATTCAGCACTGTTACACTGGCCACAACCACACTGTAACACTAAGGACATGCATTAGTTAGAAAAAAGGAATTAGACTTTTCACTACCAAGATTTTCCAGATTTTGTCCATGAGCCACAAATGCCTGGGCTATATTAGGGTAAAGAATTCGTGAATATATGGAAAGAGAGATATATACTTTTTTTTTCATCTGAGATACGGCCAAGTAACATTTCCAGAATGTTTTCCCAGCTTCCTATCAGCCAGACTTAGAGGCTTCTTGAAAGTTGTTACCTATTTAACAGCTGGTAAAGGAACGCTTATCCTTAAACTGTGTGATTACTCCTTGCATCCATTTATACTTTTGGCCTCCAGAAAACCCTGTAGATTCTACGATTTAACTTAGATTTTGCCTGGCTGAGTATTTAATTTTATTTCTTTGAAATCCACTATTCAAAACTTCATTGGGTGCTACAGGGGTTTTTGCCGTGTCAAACACTGAACAATTCTACCCTGTTCATCCTTGTGTGATCTGTGATTTCATCATCTTGTTTTAGTCAATCTTTATCACCACTTTCCCAAATTGCCCCTTTCCCTAATTTCTAGTCAGTTTCATCTCTTCTCATATGATGTAATTCAAAGTCTCTGATCACTCCTATCATCCTTTATTGCTTTACTATATATTTTCTTAAGTAGAGAAAGAGAACTGACAGATTCAAATCTGAGTATACCATGGATCTATACAGACAAAGCGATGTTTTGTTTTGTTTGCAAATGCTCTCTTAATAATTTCCAGCTCTGTGGTTTTTGTGATCACTGCTGAACATCGAGCTGCTATTTTCAGAGACTCTTCGAAGTAATTTCACAATCTCATTTCTGATTAGTAATATCAAAAGTCCATTTGGTTATATAGGCAGTCACTTTTCATTTGTAATGTAATTTTGCATTTATCATGCAAAGTACTTCCAATACTAAATTATATCTGCTGTTTCATTTCCCTGTCACGTAGCATTCCAGTATCCTTCTGCAACATTTTGCAATCAGATTTAGATTTTATTATCCTCAGCAATTTTATATCATCTGCAACTGTCACCTCACTATTTCTCCCCTTTCCAGACCATTTACAAATATGCTGAAAAGCCAGGTAGCAACACAAGTTCCTGAGACATTCCAAACTCCTTCCACAGCAAGAAGTGATCCCATATTCCTATTTCTGTTTTTTATCTTTTCTTCTACTTTTCCAAAGCATCTTATAAGATCCCAAGACAATCTCATTCCTTTAGAGAGTGTTTGCTCATGGTTTTGTGAAAAACTGTACTGATATCTGAATAGAGACTACTATGCAGATCAGAGAGATGCTTACTGGCTCCTTCAAATAACAAAACAACCTGAGAGCTTATTGTTTGCCTCTATAGAAGAGGGTCACATATAGATATTTAGCTATTATACGTGTGCTATCTATAGACAGCCTAAGTACATTTTCTGTAGATTCACCAGGGCAGAAGGCAGACTAAACCACCCTTTCCCAAATTTCAGAGGTACCACTACAGACCTTTCTGAATTTCATGCTTCAAATAATTACAAAAAGAGGTTGATCAGACAATGCAGCAGAGACAACCACTCAGAAATTTCCTACCTAAGTTCCTTCAAAACCCTGGGACAAATACGATCAAGCCCTGGTACTGCTCATTTTACTTCAATAGCTTCATAAAGATTGTACTGGAGGGAAAATGTAGAAAATTACTACCTCCATGGTGAACACTAACATGTATAACTCATCTATATCTTCTACTCTGTTCTTACTCCTTTTGTTCTTTCTTAGTCTTTCTCCTCTTATACTTCAGTAATTTATCTGCTGCACAATCTCTTTGGCAAATCTCCATGAGTGGCCCGTGATTTGTCTCCTCAGAGAAGTTTTTAATTCTCCCAGGTCCAATGAAATCTGTAAAATAAATTATGATGGTATTTCAGTTTGCATTCAAATGAGAACACAGAGTGTCCCTTGCACCTTGAGCTGTCATTCAAACCTGTGCAAGGTGGATGAACAGTATGGCCATTCTTATTAATTATGACCAAGGAAAGAAGACTGGAGAATCAGCTCTACCAGATTTATACTCTTCTTGTGATATTTTACAATTACATGCCACTTTGCACTAAAATGCTAGTGTGACATCTGAAAAGAAATCTCAAATAATTTCCTGCAAATGGGGAGCTCCTTAGTACACTTACTGGACACACCAAGTACCTCTTAGAAATGTCTGGTTCGGTACCTAAACCCAAGAGTTTATTTCCTACTTGATAACTCAGTGCAAAGTTAATGGAAATACTTGTACAGTTTGTATTTACAATATCTGTGGTAAGGAGCAGGTCTGAATATAGATTAATGTTCTCTGGTGCTGGAAAATTTTATAGCCCACTTGTTACATTTATGAACAGGGAACTGAATAAAACTTTCAAAAGCAAGACTCAAACAATAATTTATGGGGGGGGCGGGCGCATGGAGGAGTGTTGTTGTTGGTTGATTGGTTGGTTGTTTTTAGCTAGGCAGAGTTCATAATACCTTATGAAAATCTGACTTTTTGCTATCCATAACAACTTGGTGGGAAGGATACAGGTAAATCCTAACTGCAAAGTCTTACTCATGTTGAAAAACAGGGCAGTTGTCTGATTATGGGGGAAGGACAGGAACATTTTCTATTACCTACTCTTCTGATATTTAATCAGAGTTAAACCAAGGTTATTCTACAGCAACTTCAAATTGTGACTAAGAAGCAAAAGAGAGAGAGTGTGACTCTTCAAGATTTCACTTTGTGATCAGAATATTAGTAGGATTGGATAGCATTTCAGCTTTTCAGAATTGTATTGTACTGCATTTCAAAAAGCATAGATGAGGCCCTGAGAAATCAGAGCAATCAAACAAAAAAGAAAGATACATTCTTGAACAGGAACACATGAGTTTTCTGATCTCTAGCAGTGGTTTGAGTCAGTTATCATTTTGCAGTAAATCCAATCCCATCAATAAAGCTGAGGTAGACATCAAACAGAAAGCTTTAAAAGCATATATATCTTGGAATCCTCGAGACATTATTATTTTGTTTAGCAATGAACAAAGATACTTTTCAGGAAGGTCTTTTTTATCTTATCTCTGGCTCAAATTTCATTTTTTCCTGGTTTTTTCCCTCTTCTTTTTTTGGTTTGAAGTCGTGTTCAACATTAAAAATACAATACTGAGACTACCACCAAAGAGTCCACTTAGTGTCTGCAAAGCTAAGACCCCTTTATTCAGAGGAGCATATGGGGGCATTATAAAAGAAGGAAAGAAATCCTACATAAAGGGATGGAGTCCTTCCAGAAACCAGGCAACAGGGCTTTGAAGGAGATGCAGATTATAAAGCAGATTCTCTCTAGAGCCTATCCCAAGTGCTTTATTGCTGTGGTGGTACAAGGATAATGTGATGTAACACCGTGTCTGTCTACCTGACACAAGAGGGGGGCTATGAACCACAACAAAGGCAGGAATGCTCCATGTAGTCCCCCTCACAAGAAAGAGATTTCTATATCTATAATATTTTCTCTATCCATATTCTCCAATAATAATATGTAATTCATCATAACAGATCTTGCTATTATGAAAGGCAAACCATATCTTATGTGTGTGCTGTAATTTTGTTATACAGTGTTACAAGTCAAAAGGGAACACCTCTGACACGTACTCCCTAGGGAAAGGTTTGTGGAGGTATTGCCTGTGGATAATCACAGAGTTCTTCTATGTTCTAGCCACGTTTCTCCACCTTACAGCAGTTTATTATTTGAACAAATGGAGATGGAAAATTCAACAAGTATGCTACTGTAAAGGTGACATTAAGCCATTCTGGAGTTAGCACTGGTGATTTCTGTGCATTTACATTTCATGTTATCAACCACTGCTGGTCCATAGTCAGAATTCTCCAAAATTCAGTACAGAGAAGTGCCAAAGAATTGGTCCTACAACACAGACAGTCTCAGCTGTATTCAATGTCTTCCAAGGATTGCTGCTGTCCCCTTATGCTGAGAGCACAGCGAGCAAGCAGAAGTCAGTACAGCTGAGATTTCTGCACCTCGTCTGCCTGGGTGCTCCAGAGCTGTGACTGGCACTCAAGCACACCAAAGAGTTTTTGTCATCCACTCCGGGCAGGGCTGTACCTGCAAGTTTTGGACACAAAATCAAGCAGGAAAACAGCATCAATAGGTGATACATTGAATGTCTCTACCAGAATATAATTGTTTCCCTCATTAATAACACAGGCCTCACAGTAACCCAAAACTTCTCCGTTAGCAACAAGTACAGCTGAGATGCACAGTCCCAGCCTTATACAATGTTTAGGGGGTTTCACACAACCAACAGATGCATCAACCATCTTCTCTAATCACTTTATTACTTCTGTAATTATTCCTCCTTGCACCAAGGGTGAGGGGATCAGTACGTGGAGGCCTGGGGAGATGCAAACAGGCAAGGTGAGATGCCAGCACCAGGGCCCTGACTGGAGTAAGAGGCCTTACTGCTCCTAATCAGCCTCTCCTGGGGCCTCCACCCACTCTCTTCCCATGGTCATGGAATGAGCAAGCGGAGGGGTGGAACTTCCAACGTGGGACAGGCCTGGCGCAGCTACATCTGAGTAACTGGTGGCCTACTTGTCACACAGTAAAATGAGGAATAAACACGTTAGTGGTCAGCTCAGATTCTCCTGATACTTCAGTGCTGCAGGGGGTTATGTTTTCTCTTCTTTCAGTCTCTTGCTGGCTATGATCCAAGAATCCAACCTTTCCAAACTTTCTAAAGGAACACTCCTTGAGCAGGGAGCCCACTCACCTATGCAGTTTTCACTTCCCTAATCAATGCCTGTCATTTGATTATAAATGCCGTATTCTTTTCATTTTGCTATGTCAGATATAAATACTGTGGAATATGTAGTGTAAAGTCCTGTTCCTCAATGGAGAATCTGGCCGGTACGATCCAGCTTGAGAACTGTGAGCTAGAAAGGGCTGCTGTTCCCTTTGGCAAGAGCTCTGCTAGGAGACCGCTGTTGTATAATATTTATATATAAGAACATATCAAACTTAAAAGTGACTGCGATGTTAGGTCAGCTCCTGTATATGAGCTATACAAATTAAAACCATAATAATTGGAAAAGACTGAAAGTGCTGCAGTTGCTGTTATTTCACCTGGTTTCTTCCTCTGTGACAAGAGCCCTTTCCACGAGTTACAGCAGATCATTTAAGAAGTTCCCCATCTCACACAGAAGGATGTCCAAGGCTTTGATCATTCAGCGCCTCGCAAAATTCCCAAATCCCTAACCTCTCATTAAATGCCAGCGAGCATTTCCAAGCAGGAACACAGCACAATGGTGGGTGAAAAGCAAAACCTCCAAAGTGCCCAGCATTATTGCAGATGCTTGTGGGTGCAGACAAGTATCCTTCAGCACGCATTGTAGCATAATAATTTTCTGTCCTGTGTGGAGAAACCCAGAGGAAATGCACAAAAGACCAGCAGGGATTTTTGTCCATCGTCACCAAAACCATACCCATTTACTTGATTTTTAAAAACAATTATTTTGTAACCGTTTTTTAGTGAATATTGCAACAGATATTGATCAGAGTTCTGTATCTTATTATAACCTACAGTTATGTTTCTTTAATTTATATTAGGTTGTAGAGGTAACCAGAAAGTTTTTCACTTTATGTTGTCCTTATGAAAGAAGGCTCTATCCACACAGAAGAGCAGGATCGGCCACGAGATGTCACCCAGCCTCTATGAGCTCTTATGCAGGCTGGGGGAAACAGAGCATTCTGCAGCCGAGCTAAACGAGAGGCTGTCTCGCCACTACAAAACACAGTCATCTCCTCATTGCCAAAACACACCGACTTCCTCTGCGCTAATGGCTCTCAGAAGCGAAGTTCTGGTAGCGCGTAGATCTCGTTTTAAAGACAGCCCAAGCTGATGAACAGACAGAAATACCTGTTTCTAATGCTTAGGAAACGTGTTGGCTGCTGTAACGCGTCCGCCTAGTGCGGGCAAAGCCGCACTGCTGCCAGCGGCGGGATGGGCGCCCGGCCTCAGGGGTTCGCCGAGGGGAACCCCCACAGGGGGCAACGAGCCCCGAGAGGCAGAGCCCGGGAGCCGCCTCCGCACACTCACCACGGCGGGCGGCGGCTGTGACCGTGCCCAGTGCCTGGTGCCCGTGGCCGTGCCCACACCCGTGCCCAGGGCCTGTGCCCACACCCGCGGCCGCTCCCGGGCGGTTCCCCCTCACGCCCGCCTCTGCGCGCTCCGCGCCCGGGCACGCACTTTGCAGACGCTCCCTCGCTCTGCCTCGCCCTGTCACAAGCGCTTCCGGCCGCGCGCGCTCTCCCGCCCCTCCCTCCTCCCTCCCTCCGGCCGCCCCGCTGCGCTGCGCTGCGCCCCCGTGCGCGGCCGGCAC
>VXBT01006269.1:1564642-1589745 GCA_013400235.1 Oriolus oriolus | reverse complement strand
AAAAAAAAAAAAAAAAAAAAGGAAAAGAAGCTTTGTATTGTTAATTTCTATGCTTCAGATAATACATGGAATTTTATTAGCACCACTCCTTTCCCTTCAAGTTTGAAATTATTTTTTTTAATTTCCTTTGCTGGGTTATGTTTTTGGCATTTTACGCTGCTGTCATCAAACAAGTTCACTCTGCTTTTGCTTCTGTTGAATAAAATAGCTTAGCATGCAGTTTCATTCCTCATCTTGGCTCCAAAATTTTAATAGAACTTGAGGAGTCATTGACAATAACTGCCCCTAGCAGGTATTGTAACTTGATTATTAGCTACGTGGTAGGTGTTTTGAAGGCTTATGTGAATGCAGTGTTCATGTTTTGAGAAGACTGAGATATAAAGGAGAGTCAGTGTTTTATGAGAGAATGGGAGAATTAGTTCAGGTTTTTTGTTAGGAAGAGCAGTCCCAAGGGAGATCCAGTGGCAAACATTATGGTTATTTGCCAACAGATTGACTTCATGTTTGCTCAGTCTCATAAGTAGATGTGGAAAGAAATACACTGATGAATATCAAAGTGCCAGGTTCTGGTAGTATTTTCACTTCTATCACATCATTCCCAAAGTGTCTGCAGAACTCTTCTGCTTAGCCTGTTTTGGAACCAGAGTGCTCCAGCAGCAATTCTTGGTGAAAAACATCGGAAGCATCTGCTAAGGAAATGGACACGCTGCACAGTGCTAATCAGCTGGGAATCTGATGAGTGGAAACTCAGGAATCAAGCAGTTTTGCTATTACTGCATCTTCAATTTCAAAATAATTCTAAACTGTTTGGAGTGGAATGAGGTTGTTCTTTATTCCTCTCTACTTTTGCCAAGTTAATATTTGTGCATCTCTGTATTTCATGTACCATGTGCACACATGAACTTAAAAAAAAACCAAAACCAGAACACCAAAACTTAACAAATCTTTTGTACTTCAGAAGGAAAAGTGGAATTTTGTATTTGCAACCCTCTGTATGCCTGCACACTCAAAACCCTCTTGTTTTCCTCTATAAGCCTCCTATTATTGGCAGAGACTATTGAAGTATTGAAGGCTTCCTTATCTATTTAACTTTCATTTCCTGAAGAGCCAGACCTATAATATAATGAAGTATAATTTCGCTGAGGAGTAAAACTAATTCAGATCGTGTTTTGGTAATGCCTTGATTTCCATTGCTTTTGACCCTATTTTTTTTTTTTTTTTTAGTATTTCTTGCTTGTTCCTGTGAGTTGATAAGTTACTGTAATTTATGCCTACAAAGAGAGGGTGAGTAGAGTTTTGTACAAACTTAGTCTAGTTCAGTGGAGGGTTTTGGTTAATGACATAGGCCCTCTAAATTGGATATCATCTGGGGAGGAGCCACCATAATGATGAAGAATTGACAGCACAGGTGCTGACACAGCCTCCCAGGTGTGAGGCAGTGGCTTTCTGTGGCAATGCAGACTTTTATCAGAGTGGATAGCCTTATTCTTTTACTCAAGCGGAAACAGTTCAGCTGTCTTGAGATGAATTTGTGGGGTTTTGTTCTTAACTTCCCGCAAGGAGAAGTGTTGTCTGCTTTAATCAGGTCAATCTTTCAAGCCCAAGGTCTGTGCATGCACTCAGGCCAGGATGTAGGTCCTTTGAGAAACTTCTGCTAGAGAGATGGCATTTTCATACATGTCTGGCAGCCTGTGTGCTAGGGAGACACCGCAGTGAAAGTACGAAGAGGAAATAGTTTGGGGGGCAGGGATTCCCTCTTACAGTACTCTGAATAGCAAAGTCCTTTTCACGAGGAAAGCTTAAGTCGATGCTGTGTTTCATTTGATTTATTATTCATGGTTTGTATGAGTTAGGAATCCTGTGATCGTGGCCCTTTGAGTCTCACAAGGACCTCTTATTCCTCTTAGCTAACTGTATTTTTTTATATATCCCACGGGCATTCCAAACTGTTTGACCTTGATTATTAGTCTAACCTGCTGACATTTGTCTTACTGATTTTTACATCCTGATAAAATCCTGTAATCTTTGAGAGCCATCAACCGCCTCTTTTGACCTTGTCCTTTAGACAAAGGGATTTCCCCAGATTACAAGTAGCAGGCTGAACCTGATTTTACTTTTATTGCTTGTTGCTCATGGGTCATGTAGTTTGTTACATTTCTTTATATATAATTTTTGACATAAAATATATTCCTTGTGGTTATGTTTCTCTAGAACAGTTTTACAACTGAAACCTTTTTTTTTCACTCTTGTTAGATTTAGGTAATGAAGTTTATTGCTGCTTGTTTTCCATTGCCTGTTAAGGTTGTGTTCCTCCCTTCCCACATGCACCGTGACTGGTGCAGCTTTTTATTTAACCTGAATTGAGGTCCTAGCAAGGCATTCTCAGGTAGCTACTAATCGAGTAGTAGATTGCATGCTGGGGAAAATCCCTTCACCAGAAGGGTTGTCAGCCTTTGGAACAGGCTGCCCAGGGTGGAGTCAGTGGAGTCAGCGTCCCTGGAGGTATTTAAAAGCCGTGTAGACTCTGGGACTCGATGATCCCAAGTACATTTGCCAACCCAAGAGATTTTATGGTTCTAAGTTGTGATAAAAGGTACAAACTGCAGTAAATTGCCATTCCTGCCCAAGGTTATATTTTGTGAGCTGGGTGTTTATTAACCATTGGAAGATACTGAACACTTGGATTTTACTACCTTGTGTCATAGTCCTCTTGTCTGCAGTACGTGTGACCGTACTGGATTAACACATTTTTACCTTTTTACTAATAAGAGTCTGCTGTATCTGCCTTTATTCCCTTGGGCAGTAGTTGTCTTGAGTTTGAAATGCCCTGTCTTATCCTTCACCTCTCTTTTTTTTTTTTCTGTTCTTACCCTTTTTTCTTCATTCCTTTTCTGCAGAGAGCTAATACTGTTCAATGCAGCTTTTGAACTCTGCAGAATGCATATGATATACCTGGAAGACAATTTCAAGTATTTAAGGACCCACATAACTAAACTTGTATTTTCTCTTCTATTTCGACCTTCTTTTTTGTAAAATGAAGCTTAAAATGTGTTTTGATTGAAGATGATCTATCTGAAACATTTCATTAGACACATAAACCTTGTCTGCATAGTATATATGAGTTAAAAATATACATAACTGCTTCATTCAGTGAATTTGAAAATTGGTATGGTATTAATAATAAAAATCCTTGAACAGATAACCTAACTCCTAAAAAGCTATAAGTAATTTCTATGAGTCTGTCTTGATGGCCCTGTTCAAGTACAGTTTGTGCAATGACTTGATTTTCTATATTGTAGATTCAGAAGGGTGAAAATACCAGCTCCAAGTTGCTCAAGAAAGTTTCATGGTGCACCACTACACCTCTTTATCAGGCATTCCAATTCATTCCTTTTTTCTTAGAGTTGGCTTCTCCCTATGTGTTGCCCATTTCTGTCTTGAAGTAATTAAAGCATTCTGGTTTTAATAACTAAAATAGCAATAAATACAGGAAACACAGAATATGTCTAGAAACATTCCTCAGACAGCAGCAACCAGGTGTTAGTCATCTTCAGATTCTCAGGATGAATTTTCTTACTGTCTTGTGTTTAGTATGAGTTGTACCTAAAAATGGGCCCCCTTTCCCTAGAAGGAGTAGAGAGTGTTATTTTGCTGTGTGTTTGTTTGAGGTTTTGGGTGTTTAACTTGATCAGGGAATTTCTGAGCCTCCTGGCAGAGGAGTTCCTCCCCCAAAAAAAAAAAAAAAAAAAAAAAAAAAAAAAAAAAAAGGAAGAGAGAGAAACTAAGCAGACAGACAGATGTATTTGTGTTTCATGCCTAGGAAATACATGAATTATTCTTACACAGGAATTTTCACACCTGTTTGGCAAACTCCTGCTGTAAAGATAAAGGAGCTTGCAGCACTGTTCTCTGGAGGTTCTAATACACTGTACATGGATACAAACTTCCTTACTTATGTCATGGGGGCACACACATACAAAATAATCAAGGCACGCCTCCAAAACCCTCCAGTATCTCAGCTTTTGAAACACTCTCACAATCCTGACAAAAATGCATTTGGCTAATGGTACACCTATAGTACATTCAGGGATGATTTTGGCGTAAGGAGGGGCTGCAAAATGAATGGCTGTTCCTTGGCTAGCAATAAGATGCTTAAAAAAAAAACCCAAGTGGGGCAAGCAGTCCAAATAAGACACCAGTTTGAAGCAGGGGTTGTGGAGGTCTTACAGGCATTGCTTGCAAGCAGTGAGTAGGAGCAGAAAAATGAAAAAACCTCAGTTTATATGTGCTGATGGAAAATAAGATAGGAAATGTTAAAATACATACCTGTATTGCGAGATTTGTGAAACAAAATTCCAGAGAGATCAGGAAAAATCTGAAAAATATTTGGAGGATTGAACAAAGTGAGTTGTTTGAGAAGGGCTTTTGAAGCACTCAAGCTGTCTGTAAGTAAAACTAAATTAAGATCTTGAGCATTACATTTGAGTAGACATGTAGCCACATTAGAATATTTAATTATTTATTTCTTCTTAGATTTAATTAAGAACTGTCACCCCTGTATTTTGGCAAGATTTTATCAACAAAATCAGTATTTGTGTTTCCCGATCTGACAGTACAGGAAAAGGGTGTGGAACATACTGTAGAGCAGTAAAAAAAGATTTCTCAATCTTTACCACTCAGATTTCAGTCTAGGTTTTACAGGCTATTTGACCACATTATTAAAGCTACCTTGTTCCAATTAGTCCCTTAGCACATTGATTTGGTTTTCTAAGTTCTTGTGAAAATGAGCAGTTTACTTCCCTGAATTTCTTTTCATGAAATGCAGTTTGTCTATCAGGATTATTGATCCTCCAAGAACATGGTGAAATGCAATATCATTCTGTTTACGCTTCACATCTGTTTGTGTTATGCAGCTACTTTTCTTTTACTAGACTGCAAAAAAGCATGCAGGAGGAGAATACTTCCAGTGGTTTTTCTGCTAAAGCTAACAGCTATTTTACAATAGATAAAATCAACCAGTTTTGGAGACTTAGTCTAATTTTAAGAGCCTATAATCAAGGTGATATATTTTATGGTTGTACTTTAAATATGGTTATGGTTATACTTTAAAATAAAATATTAGGTTGTTATCTCTAATAGACATTTTCTTAAATACCGATAGAGTTTGTTTGTAAATCAACAATAATAATAATAATACAAAATTTATTTCTTTTGATAGCTTAACTTCTCTTGAAAGGGAAGGATAAACTGTGCTCCTTATAGATAAACTGTAGTTTTTATGGGAATACTTTCCCTGAGTTTTTTCAGGACCTCGGCATTCATATGTTCAAGAAATTGGATAATCAGTAAAATAAAAACTTCTGACTGTATTAATGGCATGAGAAATGAAACCAAGTTGCAGGAGTGTTTGGTTTCACAAAGTGATTTGTTCTATGACTGAATGTACATCCTGGTGGTTTGAGGCCTCTCAGGCAGCTTATTGATATCAGGTTTTGGCCCCAGTTGTTAATCCTTGTGAAGTCTCTGAGGCTCTGAGGTGACTCTCCTTCGGTTCTGGATTAATAGGACGATTCATGATTCCTTTGAGGAAAAGGTTACAGTAACTTTCACCTGACCTATCACAGCAAAATTCTCCCCTAAGTAAGTTAGAGAATATTTGAGGGAGCAAGGAGGAGCTTCAGGCTGGAAGATGCTCGAGGGCTTGGTGTCCATTACAGATCTCTGTGTACTTGCATCTGAGATGAAGTTCTGTGGAAATAGTACTTTCCCACTGGATGTGTGGAATTCCCACTCAGTAGTTGATCCAAGCTGGCTCCTGAACATCCAGTTAAGAGAGCAATTGTTGCAGCACTGTTGATTTGTTACCAGCAGGGATTCAGTATTGCCACAGGTCTGTGGTGAAAGGACTGGATCTTTACAGTGATGTAAGGAGACTTTAACCACACTGGGTGCAGTTCCATGCCGGTGTAAAAGGCATATTGCAGTTTACTTAAGCTCTTTTTGAGTTGATGCTATTTAAACCTCTGGCTCTGTATACTGAAACCAGCACAATGAGGCCCGAGTGTGCACTTAAACTTTCCTTTGAGGGCTGTACTGGCTGATACACAGCAAAAGCTTGTAACAGGTTTAGCTTCTGTTCAGCTTCTATTTTAAAGTCCTTGTACCTTGATTCATTTCCTGGCATCGTAGTTTCCATATGCACCAGTTGCATAGCTTTTGCACTGTGTAATGTCACAGAATGCCACTATTGAGTTCCTTAAAACATGTCTAGGAACACTTTCTTACATGCCGAGATATTGGCATGTATGTGGCCACTTCCGGAGCAAAGAAAACTGTGAGCCTTATAAATGGAAAAAAGTTTCATTTTTAAAAACCTCTACTTGAAAAATAGTATTGTAGTTTAACTACACGTGGAAAACTGTTCTACATCAATTTTGCATATTTTAGACTTTAGAAGGGGGTTAGATGCAGATCTGAAGAATCTGTTTTCTCGTTATTTGGGGTTTAAAACTATGGTAACTAGCAGGGGTTCTTTTTTCCCCTACATTTGAAGTGTAAGTTTTCTTCATCCCATGTTCCTAAAGAATGGATTTTTTCCCCATCCACCATTAGTACTCTGGTTCATTAGAATTGTCTTGGGCTCTATTCGGACTGTTGTTTGTACCTCAAGTCTGTTCTACCCTTGAGTATTTTTCCTGGTGGATATGGCAAACTTGAACTCCGTTGCCTACTATCAATATACATTTTTAAGTTTGTTTATCCAAATTTTAAAACAGCAAAAAGCCTCTTTACTCTATAATTCCTGATAAACAACTCAGATTTCACACTATTGATTCTGGATGTGTATTATGAAAAGAGTTTTTTAATGGAGGTGTACTCTTGCCCTTTGACAAGCTACAGAATATTTTTAACTATGCCACCCACCTTATTCTTTAACTAAAATTTGATATTTAATTTAAAAGGCTGCTGATGCAGCATTGTAGTTTGGCAGAAATTACTGTAGGAGCCTTTCAGTGTCTACCTTGCCTGCCTATGGGGATGAAGCCCATTGCCCAGGACAAAGACGTTTGTCCAGGCCACAAAAATGCAGAATTAAAACCTTTTTTATTTTTAATTGTGTACTGACCAGCTCTGTCATCCTTGCATTTGATAAACAGAGAAAGAAATCTGTCAAATGTTATTATCATACTTTTTTTGGTTTTGCTAATATATTCTGACTTGTGCTGTGTGTGTGCTTCAGTGCACTGCTAACCGTTGTCCAGTTTATTACAGTGTCCAGGTCTTTTTTTATTAAAATTTATTTAGATTGTCATGGGAATCTCTCAATTCTAAGCATGCATAATTTAGATTTGGTGGTGTGGGGTTTTTTAGCGGTTGTTCAAGCCAGATTACAGTTTTGTTTGAGGAGGGCTTTCTGTATCCTCTGCTGTGCTTGCAAAAATGGCATGATTTCCATCTTAATCCAGACTTCTGAATGACTTCTGTCGTTTTGCGCCAAACATTTCATCTTCAGGGATGGGATTTCACCATATGACTTGAAATTTTTTAACACACGTTAAACATAAGCTTTACCTCATGCATTCCTTCCCATCCCACAAAGTGTTCTTCTGAAATTCTTTTTCAGTTCCTGTAACCTGATTTTTTATTAAATGAGTTAGGAAATGTCCTTATTTACTGAACTCCTTAACTTTCCTGTAACCTGATTTTTTATTAAATGAGTTAGGAAATGTCCTTATTTACTGAACTCCTTAACTTCTTGGACTAAAAGAGAACTCCTCATCCCATTCCACCCACCCAACAAGCCTGGATAGATTTTTTTTTTTTCTGTACAATTAAGTCAGAGTTGATGAAGTCTCTGAATGGTATCTGTGCAGTTGTGCTGAATCTTTGTTATGATCAGCTAATAATAGGTTCTAGTTTATCTTGTACCTTTCTGTTGGGTTCTCATTACCTATTTATGAAAACAGATGATTTCAAGCATTGATTCCTTAGCCAATGCCTTCAGAAGGCCAGTTGATCTTGCATCTTTTTCTTTGTCAGAACAATACCTCTTCCACACAGATCCTCTTTCTTGGTTTGTTTTTTTTTTTGATGAAGCTTTTTCAAGTGACCTCCATAATGGTTGAGCGTGCTTTACTGAAGGTCTGACTCACTGCCCATGTTGCACAAACTTTGAATCCACAGAAAATAAAAGTAGCACATTGAAAAACTGGGTAATCCATGAATGTCCAGTAATTTGTCCTGGTCTGCAGATGTTTTTTCCCTTGGGATTATTTGCACCAGAATTATCTTCCATGTTTTTGCTAATATAGTCAATATTTTATAGCAATAGCATATTTGGCTTTATTATTCTAAATGTTTGTGTGGGCATCTCATCTAAGGCTATCATTATACCTCCCCCAAAAAAGCTAGTCAGGATAAACAAATGAAAATATTATGGAGAAAATGTAAGTTTGATACTTTATATTGTCTCAGTGGTCTGTTAGAATGTAGGAAAGCTGAGCAGAGTAAGGCAGCAAATAAATCTTAATTTAGACAACTTTTAAAATTCTATCTGAAATGTCCAGTAAATCCATGTTAACTATTGTCATTTCATAATTAAGCTGCTACTTTTAGAGCTGAATCTCAAGCCATATGATGAGTCCAAACGGCAGGATACGACTTCTCTCATTGTTAGCCTAAGTTGGAAACCATTAAGTGATAAAAGTTACAGGAAGAAATACAGAGGAAAATGTTTTTTCCTCTGAAATACAGAGGAAAATGTTTTTTCCTCTGAAATACAGAGGAAGATGTTATTGAAAAAAATTATTCTTTCTTTTGTCTGGCTAGTAGCTCTTCTCTTTTAAGATCAGACCTAATAATAGAATTAATGATAAAATCACAGAATGTTTTGGGTTGGAAGGGATCTTAAGGCTCATCTCATTCCAACCCCCTTGTAGGGACACCTTCCACTAGACCAGGTTGCTCAGACCCCCATCCAGCCTGGCCTTGAGCACTTCCAGCCACCGCTGAAGTGACAGCTGTTGAGTTTTGGTGTGTCCCCCCTGCAGTCAGAGCCCCTCTGTGTGCTCGTGGCTCGAGTACACCTTTACCCACTTCAGGCAGTGGAACTCAGGTGTAAGGCTCAGATGGGATACCAGGGTAGGATAGTCTGTGTTGGATCCTCATGGTTGTAGCTTACAGAGCAAATGGGCTGCTCAGGATGTTGAAATGTGCTAAGATAACACCTTAAGTAGTTATTTGCAGGTTATCTGTCAAATCCCAGCTGTTACAAAGATAAATCAATGTAGCCCGGTAATACAGAGTTTAAAAGAGAAAGGCTTTTTGTATCAGCTCTTAGGATGTGTTTGCCAGTGCATTTCCCCTGTGAGCTGAGAGGAATGAGTATTTTCAAAATATTAGAAATCTATTCCTCTGTCTCTGCCTATCTTTTTCTCTTCATTAGGTTTGACTAAACAGTAAAGAAATCCATTCATCTGTGGTAGTGTCAGTAAAGTGGTCTCTGTTTTCCTCTCTGCTGGTATCACAGTATTGTTTCAAGATCATTTACATTCTGCTCAGAGCTGTAAGTGATCTTTTTGGCAACTTTGTGCATTTGCATTAACTGCTGGATTGTAATAATTTTCACATGAGTTGTCTGAAAGTAGAGGGGTTTTGGTGCATATTTACAGATGCATATTCCTGTCTGTGGGTTTATTTTATGTCTTGTACTTTTACCTAACTAATATGAACGTGGCTCTAGGAAGAACCTTGTTAGATCAAAATGCAGAGTTTTTCACTGTCACCATTCTAGAGATGGACAATATTGCCTGTTGAATTTCCTTTCTGATTCTGGAAAACATTTGGATTTAGGAGGCTATTTAGGAGGTAATTTTTAGAGGTTTTTTTTTTGTTTTAATATTTGAGGAAGAAGGAAGGAAGCCTTGATGTTTACATTTACATTGTTTGTAATGTGTTTGTACTGTCGAAGCACAGGAGAACTAACTTAAGTACTACCCTAATGTTTTTGACTGAACCTTGGAAGTCTGGCTTAACTGCCTTGTAGATCTTATCCCTGTTACTCTGATAATGTTTGAAAAATATATGGATATTTTATTGTACATATGTGGTGGTTCCAATTTGTATTAATGTCCATCTAATGTGTGAAGGAGCTTTTAGCTGGTACACACCGAGATTTTCTGCTAGAAGGAACATTGTTTTTCTCTTCCATCCATACAACTATGAGTGGCAAAGAGATTTGTGAATGCTAAGTTTTATGTGACATTTTTAGAGAACAGTTACCAAAGTGGACCCGTTTCTGCTTGTTTTTGGCAGACCATTTCATTTAATGACACTGCTTCAGTGTAAACCACATGTTCTAAGAACTGGCTTGTGTTCCCAGGACTGCAGGGGGAAAAGCTCAATGTTCATGCTTGAGAACATGCTGAAGAGCACATGTGGGGGAATTCCAGGACTGGTAAAAATTTAAGAAGAAGGTAGAAGCTATTTAACATAATTGCATAGCTTCAGATTGTATAAACTTTGTACAGTTCAGACAAGTGCAAAATTACCTCACCAGGCTTGCCCCTTTCTTTTATTTAATTGATTTGAAAAGCTGGAGAGGGACTGGATTTCTTAAACTTTAAAAGTTCAGAAAACTGTGGTATGCAGGTGAGGTAAACAACCTTCTGATATGATTCAGACTGAAAATTATAAGGTTAAATCCATGATACCGCAAATATAATCTCATTTTTGAGTTACATAAGACAGTTTAAAGTGGGTCATTAGTGTTGGGGAAAAACATGTTTTAATTTTCTAGGCTTTTCTTTCCCCCCCACCCTTCCCACACTAGAGAGAATGCTTTCCTCTAGGGACAAAGATAGGATGAAGCTAAAAATATCACTTGTCTGCTTTATTCTCCATCATGTTGCTTCAGTGGTAATCACTTGTTTGAGATTCACCTTCAGAGATTCTGCCTGACATATGGTGTTGTGCAGAATGAATATATGCAAACATATAACAGTTTCAAATTCATTCTTTATTGCACTAACGTTTTAGTTCACAAATTGCTGTAATAATTAAAGAGATTTGGTAAGCATTAATCTAGGCACTTACGGGAAATTTCACCTTAATTATTTATTATTTGCGTGAGATGGAAAAAAAAACAGTTTAAGACCTGGCTTGAGAGTTGGGCTTCTCTTATTTCCTAATTTCAAATGATATACAGGCAGATTAGGTTTCTCTTTTTTGACAGTACCACCATTTTCCAAGGGGGAGATTGGAATTGGAGAAGTGTGACCTGTGTGGCTTAGTTAGGGATTTTGGTTAGTGCTCAGTTTGGGTTTTTTGTGGGGTGGTTTTGTTGTGGGTTATGGGGTTTTTTTGGAATGGGGTGGGGAAGGTTTTGTTGTTTGGGTTTTTTTCAGCTATAAAGAGATCTTGGACGGAAAGTGAATGGCTTCTTCAGCAGCCCTTTAGAACTGAGACATACAAAGGGAAGTACACCTAGGTGTTCTCTAGACATCCAAAAATGTAAACATTAAAAACCTAGCTCTCTCACTAATTCTGTTTTTATACTGTGTTTTGGGTAATTGGGGAAAGAACCGTAATGTTCGCTTTCCCGTTCATAATGGGAACCACGTGAGGGTGATGAGCAAGAACAACTGCTGCAAAGCATGCTGAAGCTGTAGCTCTTCCTTTGGTACTCCTTACTGCCAGAATTGTCATAATTGGTTGTCAGCAATGGGAGTTGTGTCCACAGAATCCAGCTTGCAGCTTCTGATGATTGAGATAATTTACTTCGAATTCCTATTCAGCAGCTAAGTCCCATTAATCCAGCTTCTTGTTCATCCTGTCTTTAGATTCTTTATAGGAGTTGACAGTAAAATTTTTCAGTTGATGCTGAAAATTACATGTTGGCAAATAAACAGGTAACCATTATAGCACATCAAATCAGCATCTATTCAAGCTTTGTGCGGAGCCTTTGATCAAGTGCTTGATAGTAAGTCATGATGTCAGTGTGCTGAACCAGAAGAGGACAACAAGATGATTGTAGGAGAGATTCCTGCAATCTTGATGGAAGGGCCATTCTATGCAGCCTGAACTATGCTAATCAAAATAGCAAGACCAGATTTGTAGCTGAAATGGCAAATTAATTATCGCCCTACTTACTTTGCAGTAATGTGTAGGGGACACTGGGGTTAATTCCATGGGCAGATGTGAGGGGGCAGTGACTTCTGGTTGGAGAAGTAGAAGTCTGCTGGCACAGATGGATTCAGAATAGCTCTTGTCTTCCTCACTTAAGCCTGTCACACTGAGATTTGAGCCATGCATACTGAATCATGTGTCCCATGTCATTTCCATTTGTCCACTCACAAAACCATTTTCCCTGTCACTCTCTCCACTATTTTGACTTCACTGCAATAGTTTCTCTTACCAAAAAATGGCTGCATGAGCACTTTTGTATGTTCTAAGTTATTCTTCATGATCAGAAGGAGACTAAAAATTTGCTCATATTATGTTATAAAGCACTATTTCAAAGTAAGAACAAAAGAGACTAAGCTTTGAATGAGTTACAAGCAATGGTGGTTCCCTGATACTGATTGTGCTGTAGAATGTTGGGTTGCACAGAGAAAGGGAAAAGAAGGGATGAAAACATGTCCTAATTTGAGTTTAGGAAGCTCAGGTCCTTCCACAGTCAGTAGAGAGGGACGAGGCTTTTGGGGCTGCTGCTTTGAATCACTTCCTAAAAAGGGGAGAAGGGCTAAGCTAAACATCTCTTTGCTCCCAAAATATACAATTTCTCCTTTTCATTTTCACCAGCTCTGATATGCACCTGACCCATCTGTTAGACAGCTTGGTTTGTGAAACAAGCAGAAAGCTAATGTAAGAAAAAGGCTTCTTTTGTTTTCATGATGTGAATCGACTCATCGGGGGATCTGTTGATTTGACACAAGTAGCACAAAGGGGGGTGTGAGACTGAGTGCCTTGGAGCAGTAGGATCAGTGGGGTGAGATTAGGCTGTTCCTCAGCTGTGAGCTGTTGGCTCAGCTCAGCCGTCTGCTGTGCCTGGACCCTCTCCTGTGGGACCAGAGGCCTCCAAGGGCCTAGATGTCTTCACTGACTACAGAGTGAAAAAATGACCCACAGCTTCCCCTTCTCTGGTGGCAGCAGTGGCTGCTGTTGTCATCTGTGACATCTTCCTTCCTCTTCTTTCATCCAGTGTAATTTTGATTTTTTTTTTTAATTTGAAATCAGAAAATGTAGTAGTCTTAGTAAATCTTTAGACCTTGTTAGGTATATCATCAGTAAAGAAATGATGGGAGGGTTTCTGTGGCAAATAAAGCTAACCTTAACTTCTCTATTGTAAGTAAATACAGAATTTTTGCTTTATGGTTATGCTCAAGAACAACACACTTAAAATATGCTGCTGGGTGAGAGTGTCCTGCCACACCTGTAGCCATGTCAGAGTTCAGTGCCAAGTCTAGTGAAGCTCCCTTTCACTTGTATCACATCTGGGTCCTTTGCCTTTTGGCAAGCAGTCAAAACCTCATTTAGCCCTTTGCAGGCATTAAGCCCTGCACTTAGACATGGTAGCTCAAAAGACTGTCCAGTGTATGGTGTGAAATTAATCAAAAGGAAACAAAATTAATGACCTGCTGTGGTGCCATCCATCATGATATCACTCAGCAGGTGTGAAATTAACTTGCCTGGACTGTGGATTAAATTGAACTGCGTGACGTGAACCTACAGGAACTCTTTCCGTTAGTACTGGGGAGCAAGTGTTTTTAAAGATTCCAGCTTAATGAACTGCTTATGCCATGCACTGGATAGTCTTATGATCATTTAACAGCATGAGTTTAGATTATGCTCCCTAAGAAGATCAAGTATTACTGTATCAGTAAAAATTGTTAAAGGCATGCCACAGAAATGTGGTTTTAATTTCTGTAATTACTGTGCACCAGATGGTGGATGTATAGTTTTTTCCAGCATAAGTATTTCAGCTCAAATATAAGCAGTTGTGATCTTTATTTACAATTCATCAGATTTTAAGCTAGGTGATAACAATTCCTTTGTTATGGCCTGTTATGACGACCTGCAAAGTATGGAGACAAAACCTCACTATTGTTTGTTATAGTTACCAAAAAGCCTTTCTTCTTGGGTTTGTTTGGCTATTTTTTCCTCCCAGATCTTAGTTATGGTGATAGCAAATCTACCCCCTAATATTCACTACCCACTAACTTTGTTTCAGAATAAGTTATCTGATATTAGAATATGTATTTACAACATTTGGTAAATCCTAGTTAATGTAAGAGCAATACTACAAAGATTCAAAATATGTTACAGGTTACTAACAGCTTGAGAGAAATGAGGAAAATGAAGGAAATGTATTTCCCAATTTGAATCTAAAGATATTCTGCCAACTATTTTCTTCTGACCAGTCCTTTTTGCTTATATATATGCACTTTTGCCTCCTTAGTTGCTCTGATAATTGTTTTTCAAAGGAGCTATTATCATTGTTGTGGAAGCTCTCTGACTTCTGAGTTCTTAGTGGATTTTTGCTGAGTGTGCCAAGAACATTGTCCTCGAAAATGTTCCGAGTCATCTCAGCCCTTTGGAGAATGCCTGGTGGTTTTGCCCTTGGCAGAAAATAAGTCATGTATGGGTTGGTTGCTTTTTTTTTTTTTTTTTCTTTTTTTCCTTTTTGTCTGCCCACCCTCCCCCTTAAATTCTGAATACACATTTCTGAGAGTTAAGGAATTTGCATGTTTGTGATCAGGAGGAGGACTTAGTTATTACTTGCATGGCAGCTTTCTTTGAAGTAGGACTGGCGTGCAGCCATTAATACATTTTCAGGATAAGGTGTCCACAGTATATTGGCACATACTTGATAAGGTAGTCTTTATAAGTTGATTCATTTGACCTCTTATTAAGTCTGTACTTTGTATAAACAGTACTGTTTTGTTTAAATATTGTTGATAAGAAAGGTGTTAGGCTGGTGAGAGTTAATTCTTTAAAGCTGTTGAAACAAAATACTGTGGGTTTTGTGTCAGGAGATAATTCTGACATTAGCATTAGTAAAACAGTTTTGATTCATAACAAACATGGTGTAACTACAGAGAAATGTTAGGGTTGTTCTAGTTCCAGTCCTGTGTCACTGGCAGTACTTTCTTCAAGGATAAGTAGTAGCTGTAGGGTGTTCTGGAACTGAAGAGCTCTGTAGTTCTTATTTGGGTAGAGCTGACAAGATATTTTAGAAGTTTCTTCTTTCCTTGAAAAGAAACATCAGCCTTGGTTCCCATTTCAAAATGAGGAGGTAAGCAATTCATGGAGGCCTAATGCTTTGTAACATTATAAACATTAACAAAGTCCATCAAGCTTTTAACAGAGAACAAGGTTAGGTGATTACTATGTCACTCATATTTCAGCTGGGGCTTTGAACTGCTTTCTTTCCTGCATTAGAAAATTATTATTTTGATATGAGTGTAAAGAAACTTACTCTTAAGGCTTAGATTGTAACACAATGCTCTTTCAACCTCTTTATATTGAAATCAACCCAGGGATACTGTGTTCAATTCTCCGCCTGCAGTTTGGGTTTTACATTACTGGGTTTATTTAATTGTAGTCCTCCCTGCCTCTTGTTGATGGCTTTTATAGTTGCTTAAGCTTTTTAAATTAATTTGTAGCTCCAGGGGAAATGGGGAGAGAAGAGGGAAAGAGATAAGTTTACCTTCCTTTGTGGAACTTCTAGTTTTTGAAGACAAGTAACAAGCCAAGCAGGAGTGCTCTCTGACAGCTGACAGTGGCAACAAGAAAATCTAACTGTCCTGGCAAACCTTTTTGTCAGCCCACTTTGGCAGGGCTTGCCTTTCACACTTTGCCTTTCACGCCTGTTTTTCGTGACAGGCTGTGTAAGTTGGGTCACACAGGTCTTCCGCTGGGCCTTGCATTCAGACTAAGTTTGTGTTGGCTGGTTTTACTTTTGCTTTATCCTCTCATAGCTGTAATATCCTATCACCAGAGAGCATGAAGTTAAAGTTTCTTCGCTGCAGGGTTTGATTGTTTTTTATGCATCACTGTTAGACTGTGGTATGAAGAGAACTCAGATTTCTCTACTTTGCCTGTAGCAAGAATATGCAAACTTGGTTTGTCAGAGTAAGCAGTGTGATGTTACATGCCTGTGAGTATGAGTTCCTGAGAAAGTATTTGGATTTGGCTGAAAATGACCGAGAACTGCAGCTAAAATTAGCAGAAATGGTCCACTGCAAGTGAACTGATCCAAGGGAGAAAAACCCAGAACAAAGTCAAACCAACCCCCTGCTTGTTCAGTGCCATTTGCACAACTGATATTGTGATACAAATGTCTGCTGGTTGCACCCCATGCCTACAGAGTACTGTGCATGTGCCAGGTTATGCTGACAGTATTTTACTTTCTGCTGGGCTCAGAGCACACAAGGAAGTAGAGATTTTGTCTCCTAGCAAAGATAAGACAGTAGCCACTGGTCAAATCATTGGGCAGGGTTTGGTTGTTGGGGTTGTTTTAGTGCTTTTTGGGTGTGGGGTTTTTTTTGGTGGTCCTGTGTGAGGAATGAAAACTTTGTTAGGCTTTTCTCATGACATTTTCTATATTTTCTCAAACTGCAGTTGATAAATGTCCCTTCCCAAAGGAACTGCCTGTCTGTAGACTTGTGATTGTCATTGTAACTCAGCCAGGAGTAGACAGAAACTTGTTATACAAGAAGTCAAAAATGATGATATTTAAGAAGAGGTTTATTCTGCATGGCAAGAATTTAAACTATTGTTTAATTAGCAGGCAAACCACTTTGCCCTCTAGTTTACGTGTTATGTAGGTTTATGACACTGATTCATATAGCTTACTACAGCTCATAAATGTCACCATTAAAATTAGTCAAAATAAGAGTGCTAAAGTGCCTCGCTGCCATTAGTTACCCAGTTGGTTTGGCTTTGATGACAAGTTTGTAGATAAGGCATGAATTTTAGAGTTGAAGATGTCATAGGACTTGAGTACCACGCTGCTTCTCATTAAGGAAAGAGACAGCCTCTATCTAAAAGTTGTAGCTTATTTTCTGGTCCTAGCTACTCCTTGCCTCTCCTTGTCAGCAGTGTCAGTCAGTGAACTCCACCAAGGTTAAAAGCCATTAAAAATTGTGATAATTGTCAGTAAGTCAGTGATTCCACTTCTGGGAACACAGTACCAGTGAGATGCTTTCATTGGATATTTGTGTTTTTGCCCAAATGGCAGTCAGTCAAGATGTGGAGCTTAACAATGTGAGCCGAAGTGGCCACCTCTTTAATAGTGCAGCTAATGACTTCCAGATGCAAGTTATTGTAATATGCTCAAATACTTTACGTGGATCCTGGAGTCTGCATCTTAGAAAACCGCTGTCATTGTGAAAAGGAAACCATGCTGTAGGAGAGAAAGTGATTTTATTGTGTGGCTTTACATCAATAAACTTCAAAAATTGTCAGATATTATATACTGTTTGTTATTTTTTATGTATAGAAAATAACATATGGGAATGTACAGGGAAAGTAATCCATTGCAGTGACAGAAGAACTGTCAACTGATCCCAGATCATTTTAAGGAAACTAAGGCAGCCTGTCAGCTTTTGTTTGTTTGCTCGATGGGGTGCATTTAGAGATGTATGTTTTAAGTGGCTGAAGATAAACTTTTTAATATGTCTTTTTAAACTATCACATTAAACTAGAATGTCACTTTTAGTTAGTCTCTGTTCAGAGGCTGATCTCCTCTGTTTTTAATAATTTATGTGGAAATGGTGTGAAAGATTTAAAATGTGACAGCTCTGAAATAAGAAGATTGATGCTACTCTAGTGTGATCTGATTTGGATTCTGACCTAATTTATTTTAGTTAGTGATTGGTATAGGAGTTGTGGGTGCACGGGCTTATGACTTTTGGAGATTACTGACTGATATTTTTAGGTTACCAGCTAATCCTGTTTAGGAATAGGCTTTTCATCTGAAAACTGACAGGTCTTTAAATTCTTCCTGTTTTACTTTAGAATGACAACTGGAAATTGCAGAGAAAAAGCAATGAATTGTTTGCTTATTTCACACTGTCTTGTGTTGTGGCTTTCTGCTACATAATGATTTCCTGTGTGCACGAGTTTTAAAAAATGCTGTTTTTTTAAATATTTAAACAAAAGTAAAATCTTCCATTGAAGCTGCTAGTTGTGCACGTGCTCTAAAAGAGTTATGGGAAAGCGTTGTGTACACATTGCCCCAAAAATCTTCTGAGCCTTCCAGTCTGGATTTTTCTTACGTTGCCTTGTAGCTGTTTGCACAGCAGCCAGACTATAGATAAACTAACAAATGCAAATTCATGCTTCCGTTTGCTTATTCCACAACTGTGTTCCATATATAAACACTCTCTTCCAGATGTTTTTCTCCTTGTTAGCAGTACCTTTCATGTGCTTGTAACGTATTGCAGAGAGAGCCTCGTTCTTCAATTCCGCACTTAGTGAGGGGTTGCCATCTGCTGTGTGTGAGGGTTTGGAAGGTAAGCATTTTGTCACCTGTTCCTGCAGATTGAGACCATAATGCTTTACCAGCCTTATTTATGAAGTCACCTTTGTGAATTTTTATTCAACTTTGTGAAAACTGTAAGGAAGCAGAAAAATAAAGGCCATTGTAACTTGAATGTTGGAACGATATATGGAGGATTTTAGCTCCTGTAGCTGTTTTGTTTCCTTTTTCTATGCCCTTTATGAAAGAGGCCACGCTGAGGTAGAGAACTGAGAATTTATACCAAAAGTGTGAAGCATATGAGTAATACCATGTTGAATTGACAATGTTGCTTAAACTGTGTGGGTTTTGTTGCTGGCTTGGCATGCTGATATTAACAGGCTTTGCCCATTTCAGTGAAAGGACACGTATTGGACTGAGCTTGATGTAAACTTCAGTGGGTCCCCCTGCCTCAAGTTTTACTGCCTCAAAAGAGCTCTTGCAATGCATACTCTGTGTACTGAAACCTCTTCTATTCCCATTGCACAGAGAATTCTCCTAATGGCTTGGTGAGGTCTTCATCTCACTGGGAAGAGGGCTGAAGTGAAAGGGAGGGGAGTAGGAGGATGTCACATTCACATGGGAGATGTCGTGCCTGATGTGACATCCCTGCATCCTGGAACCCAGTTACAGTCATGCTCCTGTCTTCTGAAGGCAGAAAAGGTGCAGCTCTGGTGGCACTGTTAGCAGTGAAAGACAGCAACCAGGTCCCAGGAGCTCTCCCACACAAATCAAGACAAATTTTGCAGGGCTTTTTTCCCTGTGTTGCCTTCCACAGCAACTCTTGAGAGTTATTGAGGGTGTGTTTAGGGAAGAAACCGATTCAGCTGCTGTTCTCAAACAGCTGTTGGGGTAGATGGAGCGTTATCTCTCACTGAGGCTTTATGTGCCTCTTTTGTCCCTTCAGAACTGCCTTAGCAGCTGTCCATGTCCACTTCCTTTTCTTCCTTTTCCCTCCTATTTCCTCTTCCATTCCTGGATATCATTTGTGGGAGTTTTTTTTACTCCCACAGTATAGAAATAAATAATATCAAAAAGCTGCAGAACTTGATTGACTTGTGTTTTTTAAATCTGAAAAAGCTGAAATTGTACAGATTTGGTACACTTACTTAATCATTTGTATGCAGCTCGTCTGAATATTCTATAAATCACACAGAGCTTCAGCTTTCTGCTCTTTAGTTACCTGGCAGCAGTCACATGGAAGAGACGATGCTGCCCAGATACTCAAGTTGTTTGGATAATTAATTTACTTTAATCACACAGCTCAGATTTGTGGTATCAAAAGGAGGCTGTTTGTGGGAATGGTTTTGACTTAATTTGTATGTGTATGCGTGGGATTAAGCACATTCATTGCACTAGGGGAGACTTGTATCTGATCTAAGAGGTGCTAGTCGAGTTTTACTCACTTTCAGCGAATTCCTGAAGAGTGCATATGTACATGGGTACTTGGTGAACAGGCATTTTAAAGCAGAACTTTGAAGTCTTATTCGTAAGGCAACTCAGAAGAACCAGAATCCTTTTCTGAGGATGAAGGTACCTGGAGGAAGGTACTACTGAAAAGAGCCAGAGGGAAGATCTTTAGAAAGGGACCTGAAATTAGGTGTACTGTATTCTGGTGTTGCCTTAACTTAAATATGAGAATTGACCAAGCTTGTCTTTAATAATGTAGGACGAAAGTAGATGCTTTTCACACACTTGCTTAGTGATATTTTGCTGTGTATTCTGGGACTGTCTGGGAAGCAGAATGGGCTTGATAGTAACCTGCATAAAATTTCATTGATAAAATGCTGTAATTATGGAAAGCTGTTGAGTGGAGGAGTGTCTATAGCTATCCTTTCTTTTATACTGGAGATACATTTCTTTCAAAGCATTTTCAAAGGATTTGTATCATTTACTCGGATAAAGGCAGCCAAGGTTTGTGGTCAAAATTTAAAAACATTTACTTGCATGTTAGAAATTGTGTTGATGAAGGAATGCATACTGCTTGGACGTAAAAAAAAAAAAAGGTTTTGTAAGATTTTAATGTTTTTTTCTAGTAAATGGTTGCAAGAATTGCAGTATTGGCTCCAAAATTCTTTATCTGTATGGGTTGTTTATAAAAGCCAACTGTGTGTAAATCAAGTAAGATGCTTGGAATGGATATTTGAAGCATGAAACTTATTAACTTATTCTTTGAAGTTTTAGTAAGCCTTTAAAAGCCTATACAGTGTGCCAGCTTGGTACCTTGGAGTGTGTCTCCAAAGTGTATGTTCTCACTTGGTTGTCTTTTACTGCTGCTGTTGTTACCAACTCTAAGTTTGGTTACGTACAGGCTAATGTTGATGCTCTTCTTTGGTATTTACAACTCAGTTGAAAATATTTCACTTACAGCAGATCAAGATGGGCAAACGTAGGCTTATGGTAGTAACAGTATAATTCTTCAAGTAAGTGTGAGAAGCATTAAAATACCTTGTTTTATTTAAAACACCTTCACAGTTAACAACACATTTGAAACTCTAAATTGTCCTTAACCCCTGAGTCATTTTATACTTAGCATTTTATGTTATTCTGTATTTCAAGTACCGTATCTATATGAAGAATAGTATTTAGTTTTTCACAGATGAGGCCATGCTGACAGGAATATTAACTGAATTGCTTCCACAATGTTTATGGATACTTCTTGAATTCCCATGTAAATGTACACCACTTTGGGTGGTGTGTCTGGTTTGAAGTGTTCAGGTTAGAGTGGTTTTCAGCTCTGTCAAAATAAGTTGCCTTACCTACTTAACTTCTGACTGGAGAAGCTATGCCTGTTAAGGGACTGGAGCATCTGCTATGGGAGGAAGGCTGAGAGAGCTGGGACTGTCCAGCCCAGAAAAGAGAAGCTTTGGGGAGATCTTATTAATTTTTATAAACATCAGATTGGAGGGTGTAAAGAAAACAGGGACAGATTCCTCTTGATGGTGCTCCATGAAAAGACCAGCTGCTTTAAGATAATATTTAAAGATAAATTTGCTCTGTGTGTTTCTTGTGTATTCCAGATACATGTCTGTGTCAGTAAGTACTATCACAAACCTTGTAGTATTTATTTGAATTACTTGAACTATGTGACGGACTGAATTAAAAATTATTAATCCCTCACAAAGCCAACTAAAAACTTTACAGCAGTGGAGAAAAACATATGATCTAAATAGAAAACCAGAACACTGATAAAAGGCCTTCTTGTATTTTAATAGTAAATATCAAAGTAGAAGTACTGAATGTGTGCTGGGTGAGATTTATGTGAGGGTGGCTCAGTGTGTCAGTAGACTAAGGCAATTAAATACTTAGGAGGGGCAAGGGGAGGTCAGCTGCCATTTTAAAAGCTGGATGTGAAATCCTACACTGTCAAAAGTAGTCTTGCATTTATGCAAACTACCACTTCACATGTAAGAGAACAAAGACACTTTTTGTGTTGAGAAACACCATGTCCATGTTCAGCCAAATGAATGATTTTTGAAGAAGCTGAAAGTAGGTTTTGGGGTTTTTTTCCCAATCTTATTTTTCAAAAGCAGAGATTGAAAGAGTTGCTCTATCACTTTTCAAGGCTGTAATGATGGGTCATTACCAGGCACTGCAGGAGAGGTTAAGGATGATGGAGAGATCAGGCACAATGCTGAAAACAGAAATGTAAAGACAGAAATGATGATTTTGGGTCAAACTTTTTCTTCTACTTCTTCAAAGGAGTACATTGTTAATGATCTTCTTTAAAAAGAGAATTAAGTGCATTCCGTGGGTTCTTCTCAAGTGTTGTCACTGTAACCACTCAGTGAATTATGTTTTATTTTCCTAAATGAAACTATCTGCTACTTTCACTACTTAACAAAAAAAGAAAAAAATAAAGAAACAAAAATGCATGAGTAGAGGTGATTTAGTAGTAGTTTTCATTTTCTCAGTACTGTAAATGAATGCACTTTCACTTTGAGTAACATCATTGAGATGGATTTCTGAGTGATGGAAATTATGCTCTTTTAAACTGCTGCGAGCCACGATAATTTATATTTTTTGTAACTGACAAGTTCACCTCTAAACCATGTCCCTTGGAGCCATATCCATGTGACTTTTCCATCCCTGAGGGATGGTGGCTCTCCCACTTCCCTGGGCAGCCTGTGCCAGTGCTTGACAACCCTGTCAGTGATAACCCATCCATCCACCTGCTTCTACTGTTGACTCAATCTACTTCAGTTTGCAAAGGATAAAAGGATTTCCAAGGTAATTCTTCTCCTTACCTTGACTGCAGCCTGTGCTGGGTCCCTGTGGGCTGTCACTGTGCCATCAGCTGTGCAATGCTGATGAGCTTTAAGGAAGCACAGCAGCAGTCCCCGCCTGCTGCAGCCTCTGCAGGGTCCATGTCAGGCTTGTCCTGTGTTCAAGAAGGTGGCGTTTCTCATCAATGTGAACTCCAGAAACAATAATAAATTCTTTTGCAGGGGGCCCAGTGTTTTGGTGCAAAAATCCTGGCTGTGATACCTGCATTTATTGAATTTATTAAGGTTCTGCAGGACCTGAGGAAGTTATAACACTGTTAGGTCTTCACATTTGAGTGGCTGACCCAGACAAACTTTCCTGAGCTAACTGGAGACAGAAATGTGCAGTGTTCCTAAACTCTGCTGTCCCATCTGCCTGTGGGTTAAATGAGTCCTGTCCTGGAAGGTCAGTCTGTCCTGCCTATGAGCCACATTTTTATTCCATCTGTTAATATGAATGTTCTGAAGATGATGCCAAGAAAGAGTTTACTAAATATATACACTTTTTATGGGAATAGATAGTCCTTGAACTGATAAAGTTTTTTTCTGCATACCACAATTAAACAGATTTTGACCACCCTCTCAGAAGTCAAGTGCGGGAAAATAACTTCACACACATATATATATATATACACATTTCCTTTCTCTGCAGATTCTTCTTCATTCATGATGTTAGTCTATTTTGCTATATAATATACTGTATATTGTTTTTATTAATATATTGTATCTATTATGATATCCATAATTTATATTTATATAAATAACATATTAAATATATATTTTTATTCATAACATATAAAAGTATAAAATGCATTACTATAAAAATACCTGAAATCCAGGTGCTGAACTGATACAATATAAAAAACAGAGCTGTAAACTTTGATTTCTTGTTATGAGGAAAATTGAGAATACATAAAACTTAAAATGCAGGTCTCAATTTTTTCCATGTTTAAGCAAATCACAAAGAGTAACTGAAAAGATAACTTTCAGTAACAGTTTTCACTCTCAAAATTTTCTTATTCTCATGAATTCTTGTTACAGCTATGATTTATATTTCCAAATGTAGCAAGTATAATATTCCAAATCCTAAAGAATTTTTTTTATTTCCCTCCCTCTTTAACACATTAAGAAGGGTGCAGGGAGGGAGAAAAAAGAAATAAGCTGGTGCTGAAAAATTCCAGCCTCACTCCTACTCTTTTATAAATTGCTGTTAGTATTCCCGTCTCCATGTGTGAGCCCGAGGTCTAAGCTTCAGGTTTAAACTATAAACAGAGATGAGATAATTTTGTACAGGAATAAATGTGCACAGATGGAGATAATCAGAAGTGACTTCAATGTGTGGGCTTTTCTGGAGGTGCCAAAAGCCCACCACACCACGCTGACGTTGATGGGGACCACAGGTGTGAATTATGCTCAGCCATACCCTGAGTCTGCTCTGTAGAAGGTGTTCAGACACCTACAGGAGTACTCAGGGGTGTCTCATTAAGTGCTGTGGGAGTTGGGTATTTGGGCGTGTTCATAAATCTCTTCAATGCCTCTTTGCATATTTATTGAGATTTCTTTAAAATTCTTGCTGTGCTGTTGACAGTTGCCGTAATTAAAGTGACTTCTTTTTTTTTTTTTTCTTTAGATCTTGCCTTATAGTTCCCAGTTAATTAAAAGAAATCCTAATGTTGTGGGCTCAAGGGTAGAAACAAGAAAAACTTTCAAGGACAGTACTTTGCATAACATGAAGGATTTCTCTAGGATTCTTTAACCTGTTGGATACATTAAAATTCAGGAAGAGGACCTTTTGTGCTTTAGAAGTCTTAATGATAAATGCAAAAAGAAGCCTTTTTAGAATAAAAACAACACTTCTGTAGATACACCTCTGAGACATCTATTCTTTGAAATTTGGAAGGAAAAATATTTTAGAAACTGTTAACAAATTCTGAGCATATTTTTATTGACAGTCATCTGGCATGACTGACAAAAAACCCCTTATTTTTCTTTGTGTTACTTCCATTTAAGGCACGCTTCTGTAGTAAAGGAAAATGTTGGTATTGGCAGAGATTCAGAATTTCTTCGCACTCCTTAATAGTCATAGTGATTAAATGTGGATAGTAACTGAGGTTTTTTTATTTAAGAAAAGAAACAGTAAATTAGTATTATTTTAGCAATGACATACTCTTGCATGTAATTCCAAAATGCACAATAAGCCTCCATTAAGCTAATAAATCAAACTTCGTGTTCTTAAAGTAATTTTTGTCTCCATTTCCAGTCTTCCCTAGCCACAATAGCAGCCTCTTTCCAAATTCTGAATGTGAGAATATTAA